>PVKA01003997.1:72419-103768 GCA_004027165.1 Ctenomys sociabilis | reverse complement strand
TTGTTTTCATTTTCTCCTTCTATTTTCTATGTATTTTTTTCTTTTTCTTTTCTTCCTTTCCTCCTCCCTACTGCCTTGCTCTCTTTCCAACTTGAACTTCGCCATCCTACTTCCCAATATGTATCCTCCGTTTTGGTCTGTATTTGTACTTTTGGATGCTCACATAAGAGAAGCAGAGCACTATTTAAACATTGCCCAATTTACTTCCCTTTAAAATACAGCCTCAATATACATCTATTTACCTAAAATTGCCTCCAGTTTATCCTTTTTAGCCCAGCACTACTCTACTGTAGGTAAAGACAACCTCGTTGTTCATTCATCTGTTGATAGGCAGCTGTGCTGTTTTGAAGAGTTAGCTACTACAACCGGCACACTATAAACATGGGGGTGCATAGATCTCTGTGGTACCGTGCTTAGAACTCTTTTGAAGATGAATATTTGGATGAGCTGGAACCTCTTGTTTCAGTTTTTGAGAAATCGCCATGCTGATTTCCATATTGCCTGCAGCAATTACACTGCCACCAGTTGTGGAGAAAGGATTTTTTTTTTCCTCACAAAGTCCTGCCACTATCTGTTACTGGTTGATTTCTTGACAATAGCATTCTTGTTTTGGAAAGAGATGGAATCTCGGAGTTTTTTTTTTTTACTGTACGTTTGTCAAATCAAAAGTAGTGCCGACCAATTTTTTTCATATATATTATTTGCTGTTCAACTTTTTCATCTGAGATACTTCTGTTCATTTCAGTGCCCTTTTTAGGATTTGGTCTTTAAATTTGGGGTGGTTGGATGTTTCTGAGTTCATTATGTATTCTAGATGTTAGTCCTTTCTCTGAAGAGTATCTGGTACAAATTTGCCAATCTGTGGGTTTTCATTTCATTCTGCAGGCAGTTTACTTTGCTGTGCAAAACTTTCTAATATGATGATATTCCTGTTGTTGATTCTTTGAAATATTTCCTGTGCAGGTATTATTTTTTTAATATCTTGCCTACCCCTATGGCTTCAAGTGTTTTACCTATTTTATCTTCTAGAAAATTGTATTTCTTTTTCAATATCCAGATATTTGATTCATTTCAATTTGAGTTCAGTGCATGACGGCATTATGGGTTCAGAGTTAATCTTTGGCATGTGGAAACCCAGTTTTCCCAGAAATCATTTGTTAAAGAGGTTATTTTTCTTGCAGTAAAAGACGAGGTGGCTGAGTGCGTTTGAAGTTGTTTTGGCGTTTTCTGTTCTGATACACTGATCTTTGAGTCTATTTTTCTGCAGTTAGCATGCTGTCCTCTGTTTTACCTCAGCAGCTTGCAGCATAATTTTCATTTGCTATTGTGATGCTTCTTTTGCTTTGCCTTTGTTACCCAGAATGGCTTCTGCGAATCCAGTTCTCTTCTGAGTCTAGTTATCTCCACCGCTTCAGTCAGAAAGAATTCTCAGCTCAGCATGTTGTCAGTCTCTTTTCTTGTTTTTATTGTCTGATACGTCTGCTGCAGGGGAGAATGGGCCATGTACATTTGAAAATAATTTGTATTTCATAGTTTTATTTTTTTCTTTTTGAGATAGGGTCTCCTCAGGCAGTACAAACTGGCTTGAAATCACAGTGATCCTTCCGCCTCAGCCTCCCAAGTGCTGGGGGTATGGATGTTCACCACCATATCTGGCCTGTCTGTATTCTATTGTTTTTGGATACAGCATTTTATATGTCTACTACACCTGTTTGGCTTATACTGTTTAATGTTTTTCTTTTCTTCTCAACATTCTGTCAATAGAATTACTTTATTATTAAAAGTCTGTTAATTGTTAAACTATTGCTCAATATTCTACTTTTATTTTCAATTTTATCATTTTTTTAAAAAAAATTAATTTATTTATTTATTATAGTAAGGATCTCACTATGCAGTTCAGACTTGCAGTGATCCTCCTGTCTCAGCCTCCCTGGTGCTGGGATTGCAGGGGTGCGCCACCACACCTGGTTTCAGGGCCAATGCAGTGTGCCCAGGGTTCTGGCTATGGTATGGCATGTGGTACTGTGGATCAAACTCTGGTTCTTGTGCTTGCCAGGCAAGTAGTCATCTTCCCAGGCAGTTTTATTATTTTTTGAGTCATATATTTTGAGTCTGTTATAGGGTCATATCTCTGTACCTTTTGTTATACTAAAGTCAGTTTCCCTAGATTTTATTATATTTATTCCATTTATCTTTTGTTTATCATTTGTTTGTGCTACTATTTAATTGTATATCTCCTTTGGATAATATTCTTAATTTCATTATATTTGTGTCTAGGAAGGTATAATGTATCCTTTTAAGATTGCATATATTTTAATCATTTTAGCTATAAGTAAATTTATATTTTTCACATAAAATATTTAAATTTACATTTTCTACTTAAAATGTTTAAATTTATATTTTTAAATTAAAATGTTTACTTTTTCAATTAAAAATATCAAATTGCTAAGATAAGACTTATGTCTATTTTTGATATTTGCTTTTTACATGTCTCATCTATTTTTCTTCTTCCTTATGCTTTTATTTGTGTGAAAAGCATATTTTATAATAGACCATTTCAATGTCCCTGCTGTTTCTTTAAGTTTTCTAAAGTTATTTTTCTAATTGGGTGCCTTGGTAACTACTGACAACGCACAGGGAGAATCAGACAACAACGATGTTTACAAAGCTGCTTCTTGTTTTTAATAAAGGCCTTGACACAGGAGTATTCTTCCTGAACAAGAGCCAGGAAAGACTAAATAATGACAACGTAATTAGTGTGGAGATTTTCTACAGAAATGCAAGATAGGTCAAATGTTAAGAAAGCTCTTAGGGCCAGACTTTCACATCTTGCCCTAGACTGTTCTGAAGAGGCAAGAGTACAAGTTTCCCTAGCTGTGAGGCTGTTGTCTTAGGATTGAATTGTTCATTGGAGGATCGGAGTAAAGATAGTTAAAAACAACAAACAATACTCTTCCTACTGAAAGCTAGAAACTAAGGTTCCTCAGATTGTTGGACGTCTTTATATCATAGTAAGACTTTTGCAAAAATCAATTTGACTCTCTTTCAGCCAGTATTTTCATTGTTTTTCTGAACAATGGCATTTGCACCGATGGTAAGCTGCCATTTTAGATACCCCTGACAAAATTAGGTTGCTTCTTCATACCATTTCTGTAAGCAGTAATATGAGAAACTTCTCTCCTACCTCACTAGGAACCACAACAAGCAGCATTGGGGCTGGGGAGATAGCTCAGTGGCCTAAGAAACTACCTGGCAAATGCAGGGACCTAGATTTGATTCCAGGCGCCACATGCTGTACCAGCCCCACCCCCAGGTACCCTGAGCCAGCCACTGAAACCAGGCATGGTGGTGCACGCCTGTAATCCCAGTGTTGGAGAGGCTGAAAACAGGAGGATCACTGCGAGTCCGACCTGTGTAGTGACACTCTGTGTGAAAAAAATGACAGATTCAAAAAACATGTTTTTTAAAAAGGAAAATTTATAGTTTGATTATCTCCAATGCACTTACCACATTTTTTTTTTCTTCTGTTAGCAGTTCACTTCTTTTTCAAACCCTCTTCCCAATGAATGGTTCTTTCCACTCAGTGGATCTCTCAGGGATTGCCAAAATGTATCACTTGTGCCCTCTGAGAATGTCCCGTAGATATTTAAAGTACCCTTCAACTCACTACACTGCGTGGTGCATGAAGTGGCATGTGACCCAAATTGAGTCAGTGAAAATCCTCTCAGGGTCTCTTCAGAGAAATACTTATTTTTCATGCTGGATCAGATGTGGAGTAAAGAGCACAGCTATTCATTAGAAATAGGCTAAATGTTACTATGTTTTACTGGATTTAATTAGTGCTATTACCTTGACTATGCCACAGTGATCTGTTTTATATTTGAAAAAGCAGTATAAGATCTCCTAGATATTGGCCAAGATTGTCTTTGCTATTCTAGGTCGTTTGTGGTTCCAAATAAATTTTAGGATTGATTTCTCTATGTCTGGGAGGTATGTTGGTGGCAGTTTGATAGGGATTGCATTAAATCTGTACAGCAATTTTGGGAGTATGGCCATCTTCACGATGTTGGTTCTTCCTATCCAGGAGCATGGAATATCTTTCCATTTTCTGAAATCCTCTATAAGCTCTTTTCTTAGGGTGTTGTAATTTTCCATGAAAAGATCTTTGATTTCCATGGTTAAGTGAAACCCAAGGTATTTCATTTTCCGCGGTGCTATTGTGAAAGGTATTGTTTCTATTGTTTCCCTTTCAGTGTGCTTGTTATCTGTGTAGAGGAATGCTATTGACTTCTGCGTATTGATTTTGTATCCTGCTATACTACTGAATTTCCCTATCAGTTCTAGTAGTTTCTTGGTGAAATTTTTGGGGTCTTCCAAGTAAAGTATCATGTCATCTACAAATAGTGATAATTTAACTTCTTTACCTATTCTTGTTCCCTTTATTTCTCCCTCTTTTCTGAAGGCTGTTGCTAACGATTTCAAGACTATATTGAATAAGAGGGGTGATAGAGGACATCTTTGTCTTGTACCTGATTTAAGAGTAAAAGATTTCAGTTTTTTCCCATTTAGGATTATATGAACTTTTGGGTTATCATAGATGGCTTTTATCTAGTTAAGATAGAGTCCATTTATTCCAATTTTCTGTATGACCTTGAACTTGAATGAGTATTGGACTTTGTCAAAGGCTTTCTCTGCATCAATTGAGATGATCATGTGGTTTTTAGATTTCAGTCTATTAATACAGTATATTACATTTATAGATTTTCAAATATTGAACCATCCTTGCATCCCTGGGATGAATCCTACCTGGTCATGGTGTATGACCTTCTTGATGATTTGCTGTACTCTATTTGCCAGGATTTTGTTGAGCATTTTTGCATCTATGTTCATATGGGAGATTGGCCTGTAGTTCTCCTTTTTGGTTGTGTCTTTCCCTGGTTTTGGAATCAGTATTATACTTGCCTCCAGAAATGATTTCGGGAGGACTTTTTCCTTTTCAACTTCATTGAAGAGTTTGTGGAGTATGGGAATTATATCTTCTATAATTTTCTTGTATAATTCAGCTGTGAATCCATCAGGACCTGGACTTTTCTTTGTCAGTAGGCTTTTTATTACATTTCGTATTGTGTTGGTTGTTATCGGCTTATTTAGAGTTGTTATATCTTCTTGATTCAGTTTTGGTAATTTGTACCTTTCGAGGAATCTGTCCATTTCTTCTGTGTCTTCTATTCTGTGAGCATAAAGATTCTCGAAGTAACTATTGAAGTTCTATAGTGTGCCTGGAGAGAGTCACATGGAGAGAAAACTGTCTCTCAGGCTGTCACAGAGAGCAAATTGGTCAAGCACTGGCCATGACTCATCCACATGGATGACACAGACAAAGGATCTACAGAATAATGTACAGGATTACAAGATAAACCCTGAGGGGACTTCACTGACCACATGAGAAACATAAAGTACATGTGTTGGTATATAAGTCTTGCTCTATCTAGGTCTTAGCCATCCAGCAGAGAAGCATAAAAATGAAGTATACATCGCGGGGCCATAATATTAAGCTGAGCTGTAAATGGCTATGGTCGACAACTTCTTTGAATAACTCACTATTGTTGTGGAATGTTGGACTGTGTTGGGTTGTGGTGTCGAGTTCAAGCTCCTAAGTTAGTTGAATGACAATGGAGTGCCCACCTTTGACAGGTGTAGACAAAGGAAGGGGTATAGAAAGAAAAAATCATGTTGTGTGTGTATAGACAGTACAGTTGGAATAGGTAACACTGTGCTTCTACATAATCCTATGAGAGGCAAGATTTGCACTAATGGTCGTTGGACAGGATATTATGTCGGCTTCTAGTACTATGGTCATCCACTAGGAAAATAATTGTTGAATTTTTGATATAATTCAGGTATAAAAATAAGATAAGGAAATAGCTACACTCTTAATTTACTGATAAGAGACATCTGCTATAATAATGTCTGTAAGTATAATATCATATATGAACCTTGTACGATACCAAAACAGTATGAAAACAGTTTGTAATATATTAATTTATCGAATCTGTCTTGTTAAGGTGTCTTAAAACTGTCTGACTGATATTTGTACTTAAATAAAAATAAAAAATAAATTAAAAAAAGATCCCCTAAATATAATTTTTCATATATGATGATGCATTTAGAAAAGTAAAATTGAAACAAAATACTTTTTGAAATTATAACTAAAATTTCTCTTTAGTGAGTAAAAGTTTGAGAATGTTTGTCTCACATTTGTTGATGTTTATAGTTTTGCATATTTTCTCAACCTTGAGGCATACAAAACTTTGGTTACATAAATTGTTTGAAAATTTTTTTCAGTCCAGCTATTAGGGATTTTTCTAAACTTGGTAGCTATTTTACAATGTATGAGTGAGGATTTTAAATTTAAACTTGTTCATAGAGTTTCCAAATAAGAGAGTTTTCTCAAATAATGTTAAATAATTCATTGATTAAAGAGTTAATTAGTTGCAGTTGTTCGGGTATTTTGCTACATATGGTAATTGTTTCTCAAGGTCCAAAAAAAAAAAAAAAAAGACTGAATTTAAAATGAGTTCATACATTACCAATCATAAAACATAAAAAATTGCCTCACATAATTCATGAATTTTAATAGTTATGAAGTCACTTAATCATCTCTCCTTTTTTTGTCAATTTTCAAATAAATATGACCAATTAAACCAAGTTGACTATAGAAAGGTGCAGTTAATCTTTAACTTTTTTGTCTTTTTAAAATATTTTTCTCTTTCTTTGTAATTACTCATAACATTTTTCTTTCCTTTTACAGTTTTGCATCCATATATCCAGTAGTCTGAACAACTAAGTTGAAAACAGACTTATACAATAAAATAAATACTGTCAAATTCATATTATTTTGTTTAATGAAATTCTGTACCATTTCTAATTTTTTATTATTGTTTTGTATTCTCTTTAAAAATAAAATAAAATAAACCAAGGTGATTACATGACCTAAACCACAACTTACAGGCTTGTCATGAGTTTAAAAGTCTAATTATAAAAAATTAGAGACTTTAAAAATCACTAGAAAATATAAAATATGAAGGAAACAGTAAAATATATGTAAAATATTAAATATATATGGTATATAATAAACCCAGTGAAAATATTATAAATGCAAGTGAGGCCACAGAAAGATAGGAGTAAAAATACTATTTGGAATTATAATGGCTATGAGTTTTTTTTTTTCCATATCCTTGTAAAAAAGTATCAAGTTATATTACAATAAAGTTACAATAAAAATGAAAATAGAATCATTGAGTGCATTTAGAAAGTACAACAAGCTATAGCTAATGATAATTCTATCATGATATGGCTGTCAGGTGATTTTAGATAGAAATAGCGGGAGGCATAAAAATGATACAGATACTGCAGTAACCCAATATACTTGCCATGTTAGGGTTATATTCTCAATAACTGTGTCTCTCAAAAGTGAATAGTAGGTAGAGTAGCATTTAGATTAATAAGCACAGATACCTAGAATGAAGTGATTTTCAAAAAAGCAAAACGTTTCAAAAGAAATACAGGAACACTGGAGAAAATGAAAAGCAATGGAGGTAGAATCATTTACTATAAACAGAGTGAAAATAGTTAAAGTTGGTAATTTGTTTCAGAGGTGAAAGCTTATGAATAATTGAAGTTCATAAGGAAAATAATGGAAAATTGAGAAAAGTTTTAAAGAAGAAAAGTGGGGATTTTCAAATTATTTTCAAAAGAATAACTTGTAGCAGGGCTGGGCAGATAACTCAGTGGATTAAAATGCCTGTTTAGGCAGATGCAGTGACTTGGATTCAAGCAGTACTGGCCCTGCTCCTGGGGTGCACTGAGATGGCGATTGAGCCTGGGAGTGGTGGCGAGCACCTATAATCCAAGCGCTTGGGAGGCTGAAAACAAGAGGATCGCTATGAGTCCTATCTGTGCAGTGAGACCCTGTAGCCCTGTACTAAATACATAAAAATAAATACATAATTTGTAGCAGATTATAACTTAGAGATTTTTCTGATCTCAAAGACTAATCACCAAAATAATAATAAAAATTTTATATATATATATATATATATATATATATATATATATATATATATATATTTAAAATAAATGTCTTCTTTAAGATAGAAGCCCTTTGTCTGAATGACAGTCAGCTAAACATTTTCCCAACTCATGGGTTTTGTTTTTACTCTGTTGGTGATTTCCTTTGATGCTCAAAAACTTTTCAATAAGATGAGATCCTAGTTGTTGATTCTTTGAAGTATTTCCTGTGCACTTTGGTTTTTGTTCATGAATTCTCTGCCTACCCCTATGTCTTCAACATTTCTATCTACTTTCTCTCTTCTTTTCTTGTCTTTGAAACAAGGTCTCACTATGCAGTTCAGGCTGGCCTTAAGCTCACTCCGTAGCTCAGGCTGGTCTTGAACTCACAAGAACCCTCCTGCCTCAGCCTCCTGAGTTCTGGGATTACAGGCATGCACCACCACCCCCGGCTTAGATTTAGTTTTTTTGTGTTAATACTTAAATCTTTGATCCACCTTGACTTTAGTTTAGTGCATGGTGATAGGCATGGATCTAATTTTAGCCTTCAGTATGTGGAAAGCCAGTCTTTCCAGCACCATTTAGTAAAAAGGTTATCTTTCTTCCAGTGAACATGTTTGTCCCTTTTTCAAACATAAGGTACTTGGGTGTTTGTACTTGCATTTGGATCTTCTATTCTATTCCAGAAGTTTAAAAATATCAGGCCCCAAAAATGCAAAGTCCTAACCAAACTGGGCATCTGAGATGAATACGCACTTCTCAGATGATGAAATACAAATGGCAAGTAAACATGGAAAAATGATCAACATCATTGGTCATTCAAGAAATGCAAATTAAAACAACCCTAAGATTCCATCTCACCCATGTGAATGGCTTTCCAACCAATAACCAGAATGTCAACAAATAGCAAATAATAACCAATAACAAATGCTAGAGGGACTATGGAAAAAAGGGAATCTTTTCCGCTATTGGTGGGCATCTAGGCTAGCACTGACACTATGGCATCAGTGTGGAGATGCCTTGAAAAACAAGGATCAGGGGTCCCATTCCACAACAGCTATCACCTTCCTGGGTATTTTTCCAGAAGAACTGAAAATGGCATCCCACCATGACACATGTGCACCCATGTTTTTTTTTTTTTTTTGTCTTTTTGAGACAGGGTCTCACTATGCAGTTCAGGCTGGCCTTAAGCTCACTTTGTAGCTCAGGCTGGTCTCGAACTCATTCCAATCCTCCTGCCTCAGCCTCCCGAGTGCTGGGATTACAGGCGTGCGCCACCACGCCCGGCGCACCCATGTTTATAGCAGTGCATTTGTTATAGCTAAGTCATAGAAAAAGCCCAAATGCCCATCAACTGCGGAATGGATTTAAAAGATGTAGTCTTCTTATATAATGAAATATTATATAATATATAATATTATAAGAAAAGATGCACTTGAGGCATATGTGAGTAAATGGATGCGACTAGAGACTATATTCATAAATGAATTAAGCCAGACCTCCATGTGTAAATAGGGTATTATCTCCCTAATGCAAGAACCTAAAGAATACATAAAATTCAAAAGGTAAAATAGATACTGTGAAAGGAGAAAAAAAAAAACTGTTCAAAGGGAAGGTACAACTGTGAAGAGAGAAAGGAAAGATAAAGAAGGGAAAATAAATATACGTGTATACACAAAAAATCTTGGTTAACTGTGCTGCTCATTTCTACTGGCCCACTGGAAGGAACAGTTAATGCTTATGTATTTTTTCTTTTTAATATTTTCTATCAATGTTGCTTGCATATATTTAGTAATCTGAACAACTCATTTGAAGACAACAATATGAAATATTGCAACCATTTTGAATTTCTTTCATTTTGTGCATTGAAACTCTCTATTATTTCTAATGTTGCTTATACTATGTTTTCCAAGAGCAAGAAGCGCCTAGCTGGGTCCTTGGGCTCCACCTGTCCTCCCATGGCTGTGAAGCTGGTGACTGTTTTCCGTTGGAGTTCTTCTTCTTCTTCCATTTGAGGTTTGGTTTTGCTGTCTGTGTTCTGTACATGTCTTGCTCCGTCTCGTCAAGGCTGAGCTTCAGTTCTCAGTGTAACAGCACAGTATCTGCTCTGATTTGCTACGCTTCTACGTATGTTGAAGCTCAATGTATATAAGTGTAGTTTGCTAGCAAAACACAGTGCCAACAGTAGACACCCAGAAAAGTGGCTTCTGTGTTCGCTCCATTGAACTATTTTGTAACATTTTTGAAATAGTTGTGGACACACACACACAAATGAAGCTATACTACTAAATAAATAAATTAATTAATTAATGAAAAACAATAAAATAAAAATTCTATTTTCCTAAAATGAGAGAAAAAAGGCTAAAAAATGAAATAAGGCACCAAATAGGAGAAAAGAGGGTTGAATGATGAAAAGAAACCTCAACTGCCATAACCGGAAAAAAAGAAGCACCAAAGTCCATTTGATTTCCTAAAGATGGTTAGAGGTAGACAGGACAGAAGTGTCAGAATTAGTGAGTTCCCAGTTTTGTGGGCCAATGTGGACACAGCCTGAGCGAAACTTTGCTTATCAAATGATATTCATTCACTTAATTTTAATTAATTGATCAATGGACCAATCGGTCAATTAGTTTTTTAGACAGTCTCATTATGTAGCCCAGATGGGCTTTGAATTTATGAGATTCTACTGCCTCAGCCTCCTGAATGCTGAGCTTATAGGCGTATACCACTACACCTGCTAAAAGAATTTTTGTGGTCCAGCAGAATTTTAATCTAGGCAGGTCTCTGTATTCATTGCCACTGTTGTTTCATAAGAAAATGGTCTGTTTCATTTTCCTGGGAATGGCCCATTTTATGTTCTGGGTCATTCTATTCAGAATAGTGAAGCACAGAATCTACTCTGCTGCCTTTACCTTGCACAACCTCATGTTCACATTGGAAAGACGTCCTGTTCGGAGCACTCCCTTTCTCTTCTCTGGACATGTGTCGGAGCGTTAAGAAGGATGCTGCCACCCTTTTGCACTTAGATTATACGCAAGAATATTTTTTTAAATTTGATTTCACTGATTTCCTGCCATATCATTAACTTTTTTCTCTTTTCGTTGCCAGTTTCTTTTCTCTTAATTTGGGCAAAATTCCCTGGGCAAATGTAGCTCCACATTTTTCTAGTGATTTGGGAACCATTTCCCAGTTTCCATACCATTTTTGTGAACTTGGTTTTGCTTAGTTGAAAAACTGATGTAACTACCATTGCCAGAAACTCTATAATTAATTTCCAGTTATTTTTTTCAGTCAGCACAATTTAATCCTGCATTTTCACATGCATTAATTTTTATTTCATTTATTCATTTGCTTAGCATTTTCCTGAGTTCTGTATTGTATATGATTGTTTGGCAGGTCACAAAAATGAAAAAGAAGCAATTATCACTCAGACTCTAATTGCAACGGTGAATATGATTGGATCTATGTCCTAAATTTTAGCATTGCTAAATAGGTAACATTTTAAATGAGTAAGTAAAAAAATCAAGAAATTTCTAAATGTGACAAGCTTCTCAGAGACACATATTATCTCTAATATGAAGCAGAATGATAACATACTTTAACAACAAAAAGCAATGCACACATATAAGGTTGATTTGGATTTTGTTTTCCACAGAGAACACCTTGCTCAGGTTTGCAGGCACAGGGATTGGGTAAAAAGTAAATGAGAATACTTGTGAAGTGATTTAATTGAGAACAATTACATGCAGCACTGTGAACATAGACACCTTTCAGGAATGTGAGAGGAATACTTTTAATTATACAACAAGTACAGCTATATACTCATTTGGAGAGGAAAAAAATCAATGTCACTTAGATGCATTTAGCCACCACCTCCAAGTTATACCACTTACCAGAGTAATCAAATGTATAAAGTCTGGTCAGAGATGTAAATGTTTCCAGAGAACCGCCCTTCCACTCTCCTCCTTCATCATAAGAAATCAGTGACACAGGGAGAATTTTTATGCCTCTAGTGTCACGACTGCTTGGAACCTCACTTGTGTTGCTAATGGTTAAGCTCCGCTTTGAGCATCTTCCTGAAGGATCAGGGCTCCCAGCGCCTGCAGGGTCTAGAGGCTGCCTTCCTGCCTGACCTCTCTTTAATTAAAATTTGAGTGGCTTCTTTTTTTCAAGCACTTAATGCCCTTAGGGTTCCTTGAAAAAATTAGCCTTTATTTTTAGTTTCATAAGACACATTTAAGGGTGTTATTTTCCAAGATGAACATAAACTTGTAATGTATTTTCTTTATAATGCGTTTAAACAGACTGATACAGGATTTTTAAAATTATAACATAATTTTTATTTCTCTTTCCTGAGAAACTGAAAATTTAATTAGACATCAGCAATGCCCATAAATATTTCCTCTACATCTCTTTCAGAGGACAATATAGATTTGTATTTCAGCAGTTTTTAAAAGTTAAATATGACCTAGGGCCGGCCAAATAGCTCAGAGGGTTAAAGCAAATACAAGCAGGTGCAGAGGCCAGGGGTTTGACCCTGGGCCTGCCATGCTGGCCCCACCCCCGGGGTCACACTGAGACAGCAATTGAGACTGGGCGTGGTGGCGCACACCTGTAATCCCAGCTCTTGGAAAGCTGTAAACAGGAGGATCACTATGAGTCTGATCTAGTAGTGAGGCTCTTGAACACTCTGTGGACCCTTCACTTAAAAAATACAAAAAAAGTTAAATATGACCTTGTTCCATGCCTTCTGGAAAGTGCACACAAATATATATGCATGTGTATATATATATATATATATATATATATATATATATATATATACACATAGTGAGTGGTGTAACATGCGTTTCTTGTGAGTGCTGTGGCCACAGAAGTTACAAGTAGTGGACCCAAGTTCTTATTCAGAAATGGTCACATAAAAAAAAAAAAAAAAAAAAAATAGAGCTCTGGTGTTTCAGTCCTTGGAGGTTTTAGAAGTGTTTCTACTCTATAAAAATCTGGGGTAACCTACCTTATTATAGACAAGGAATACCACTTTTTCCCCATCAGATTGTTCCCAATTCACAAGGACCAGGTATACACACATATCATACTGCCTGCAGAACAATTAAGCAGAAGTGATGTAAGGAACTTCCGGTACCATATGCAGGAAGCACATGCAGCGCTATGTCTTGGGCAATCCATTTTCATCACAGACTTGAGCAGTTCTTACCAAAACACTTCGTGCAGACCTCAGAATGCTGGCTTCAGAGAGATAGCAGTGACATATCAAATTTTAAGCCTTTCTAAAATAAAATGATACAGACAGCATAAAATGAGGGGGACTGCAGACGTCATAACACATTCAGTATTTTGGAAGAAATCAGATCTCCCCCAAAGAAGATAAGTAGTTATATTTTTAAGGGGACCTGTCCAATAATAATTCATTCAGGACCATGCAATAGCTTTTCCAGTACAGTACATGGAGAACAAAAAAAATGTAGGTTATGTTCAAATTAAAAATAATCTAAATTACATTAGAAATTTTATTTCTGAAGATTATTTTGGCTATTTGGGATTCGGCATGGTTGCATATGAATTTTAGTATTCGTTTTCTATTTCTGGGAAAATTCTATTGGTCTTCTTGTAGTGATTGCATTTAATATTTACACGGCTATGAGTAGTATGGACATTTTAAAAATATTAATTCTTTCACTCCCAAATTATGGTAAATCTTTCCATTTGCTTATATCTTCTTTGATTTCTTCTAACAAAGTTTTATAGCTGCCATTGTATGCCTTCAATCACCCTTCTCATAATAACCCTGCATTTCACTTTTTGCATTTATATTTTGAAGAAAATGAAATTATTTTCTCAGTTTTGTTTCTGGATAATTCATTGTTAGTGTGCTGTAATAACACTACTTATTTTTATGCCGGTTTGCATCCTGCAGCTTATGTGATTTTGTTTATTAGTTCTAGCTATCTTTCCCGGTATGTTTAGAGCTTCATATGTAGGTCATGCCATTTTCAGTCAGAAATAATTTATTTTATTTTGTCACAGTCTTAGTGAATTTTTAAGATACACTTTTATTTTACTGGACATACAATAATCACACATTTTATAAGGTACAGTGTGACATAAATCTTTAGTGCTTAGTTCTGGGTAATTGCACAAGTATCACCTCAGACAGCTATTATTTCTTTGTGCTGAGAACAGTCAAAATCTTCTCTAGTGGTTATTTTGAATATGGTGCTCAGAGTGCTCTGCAAAAGACTGACGGCTAGTCTTGTCCAGCTGTGCCTCTGTGCAGGTAGTCGACGTATCCACTCACCAGCCTCTCTCCAAGGCCCCTGCACATCCTGTCCAGATTCTCTGGCTGCTAGTCTGTTTACTACTTTTAGGGTATTAACTTTTAAATTCCTGCGTAGATGAAAATAGGTGACATTTGTCTGATTTATTTCATTCAATTCACTTTCCTCTGGTTCCCTACAAGTTAGGGAAGTGTGTGTGTGTGTGTGTGTGTGTTTGTGTCTGTGTGTGTGTCTGTGTGTGTGTGTTTGTGTGTGTGTGTGTGTGTGTGTGAGAGAGAGAGAGAGAGAGAGAGAGAGGTTTTCATAAATATTGGCTATTATGAATACTGCAGCATTATACATGTAGGTAAATGAACTTTTCTGATACACTGATTTATTTTCCTTTATGTATTTACCCAGAAATAGGACTGTTCTGGGCTCCCTTTTGTTTACCTTTCTTTGGTAGAGATTTTAACTTCTGCACGGTGTAGATGTGAAAATAGTGGATTCCCTTGCCTTGTTTCACATCTTATGGAAAACATTTTCAGCTTTTCATCAGTAAGGCTGATGCTGTGGCCTTTTGTATATGGGGTGTGTTGTTTTATGATCTTTCTTTATTCTTAACTTGTGTTATGGTTTGTGTTGAGTTGGCCCCCCACCCCCGTAAGCCTCATGCAGCCTATTAGGGCAGGCTTCTAGAATTTGTCATTAATTCATGATCCAATGGTGGGTTACGTGTGAGTGCTACACCCTCCTTGGGGTGGCTAGCCTGAGCGCAGTATGAGGAAGGGAGAGAGGCTCGCTGGCTGCCGCTGCCGCCGCGCCTCCCTTTACTCTTCGCTCTCTTCCCCCACCTTGAGTGGCTTTCCTCTGCCACGTGCCCCTCTGCCTCGGAGCCAGCTGAGTGTGGACTGAGACCTCCACAAACAGTGAGCTGCATAAGCCTTTCCTTCCTTAAATTTGGGTGTCTTTGGCTGTTTTGTCCCAGCAACGAGAGAAAAGTAACTGAGACAGTTTGTAAAAGGTTTAGTCATAAATGGGTAATGAAATTTATTAAATGCCTTTTCTGTATCAATGAAGATGTTCATGAGAGTTTTATATTTGTTCTCTTACTATGGTATCTCACACTATATTACATGTTGAGTTATACTTCCATACGAGGAAGAAGTCCAATTTGGCCATAGAGTATGAGTTTTCTTAAAAACTATTCATTTATTCATTTGGTATAGGGTCTCACTACATAGCTCGGACTCGTAGTGATCATCTTGTATCAATCTTCCCTTTTAATTTTTATTTATTTATTTTTTGTATTTTTTAGTAAGGGCCTACAGGATCTCAATACATAGGTTGGACTCATAGTAATCTGCCAGTGTTTAGCCTCCCAGGAGCTGGAATTACAGGTGTGCACCAGCATGCCTACTCTCAATTGCCACCTCAGGGTACCTTGAGGGCGGGGCTAGCACCATAAGCTGGGACTGAACCTCCCGAGCCATGCATCTGTGTAGGCAGGTGCTTTAATCCACTGAGCTATTTGGCCTGCCCTCTGCCTTCCTTAATGTTGGGATTAAAGGCATGTGCCACCACACCTGGTTTTGGTGCCCAGCATAGTGCTCCTGGCATAGTGTGTGTAGCCAGGGATGAACTCAAGGTACTTGTGCTTTCCATACAGGTGCTTAGCTCCGTAGCTGCCTCTCCAGGCCCAGGGTATGAAACTTTTAATGGGCTGTTGGAGTCACTCTGCTGGTATTTTGTTGAATTGTTTGTTACGTCTGTGTTTAGCGGTCTATAGTTTTCTTTTCCTTTAATGATACTGTCACTGATATCATGGTAATGGTATCACACCTCATAAAGTAGGTGTGGAGAAACTTTTTCAATATTTGGAAGCTATTGAGTAGGACTGGTGTTTAACATTTAAATGTCTGATAGGATTGAATGGTAAAAACATTAATTTTTACCATTATTTTTCTGGGAAACTTTTGATCACTGATTCAAGCCTGTAATCACAGTGCTTTGGGAGGCTGAAAACAGGAGGATCACTATGAGTCTGATGTACATAGTGAGGCTCTGTAGACCCTGTACTAAATACATTAAAAAAAATCCTCGCCAATATTAACACTATTCATAGTTTCTCTATTCTCATTCTTTACTTTTGGTACATTGCATATTTTATCAAGTTATATATTTAGACCCTGTACTAAATACATTAAAAAAAATCCTTGCCAATATTAACACTATTCATAGTTTCTCTATTCTCATTCTTTACTTTTGGTACACTGCATATTTTATCAAGTTATATATTTGTTACTCATTTTTTGGAATAGAATTATTTTTTTCATTTTTGTATTTTAGGGAAAGATCTACAGAGTGTTCAGGGTCTCATTACTAGATTGGACTTGTAGTGACCTACCTGTTTACAGCCTACCAAGAGCTAGGATTACAAGCCTGCACCACCACACCCAGTCTCCACTGCTGTCTCAGCATGCCTTGGGAGTGAGTTAGGAGGGGCTGGAACAGCAGGTCCACAGATTGAAACCCTGGCCCCTGCGCCTGCTTGCAGGCATTTTAATATGCTGAACTATTTGGCTAGTTCTAGTGTGGGAATTTTGTATTAGTCTATTTGTAATGTATCCTGTTTTGTTTCTGATTTTGTATGACTTTTACTTGTTTTTCTGTAGCTAATACTTCTCAAATTTGTCTTTTCCATTTTTTTAAACCAAGGATCAAACTCAGGACCTTGTACTTATGCTGCTGACTTATCTCCCAAAACCTGTCACCCTGTCAATATTCTTTCAATAAATGTTACCTTTATTGATAATGTCCTATTGTTTTTCTTTACTATTTCATTTTTGTTCTAGTTCTTATTTATTTTCTTCTAATAACTTTGAACTTAATTATTTGCTCTTATTTTTCCCTTTTCTTCTCAAAAAAGTAGGCTTTTTGAGATTTTTGTTCTTTAGAAGTAGGTGTTAATGCTGTAAATCTTCCTCTTAGAACTACTACTTCTGCTGCATTCAAAAAATTCTAATATGTTATACTTTTATTTTCTCTTTTATCAATATAGTTGTAACTTTATTTTTACTTTATCCTTTGACCAATATTCAGAACAGTGGTTACTTAACTTTCACGTATTTGTGAACCTTCAACTTCTCCTTTTGAAAAGATTTCTAGTTGCATTGCAGTGTCATGAGAAAAGATAATTCCAAGGGCCAGCCAGATAGCTCAGCAGACCAAAGGGCCTGCTTAGGCAAGGGTAGGGACCAGGGTTTGATTCCTAGTATGCTATGCAGGCCCTGCCCCAGGGGCACTCTGAGATGGCAATTGAGGCTGGGCTTGGTGGTGAGCACATATAATCCCAGTGTTTGGGAGGCTGAAAGCAGAAGAATCACTAGGAATCTTACCTATGTGGTAAGACCCTGTATTTTATTTATTGATTGATTTATTTTATTTTTTTGTATTTTAGGGAAGGGTCTATGGGGTGTTCAGTGTCTCACTACTAGACTGGACTGGTAGTGGTCCATCTGCACATATCCTCCCAAGAGATGGGATTACAAATATACTCCACCGGCTGGGGAGATGGCTCAGTGGCATAAGTGCTTCCCTGGCAAGCGCAAGGGCCTGAGTTCAATCCCCGGTTCAGCCAAAAAAAAAAAAAAAAAGAATATGATCTCAAGGTGCATCCATTTAGGGCTGGGGAGATGGCTCAGTGGAATAAGTGTTTCCCTGGCAAGTGCAAGAGCATGAGTTCAATCCCCGGTTCCACACAAAAAAAACAAAAACAAAACCAAACCAAAACAAAAAAAAAAAAAAAACAAATGTACTCCACCATGCTGTCTTTAATTTAATTTACTTTAATTAACTACTTTATTTATTTACTTATTTATTTTTGTATAGTAAGACCCTGTACTAAATACATAAAAGTTCCAATGATTTTAATCTGATTTAATCTGTTAGCAATGCTTTTGCAACCTAATATGTAATTTTTCCTTGAGAACATTCTGTGCATTCTTAACTAGACTGTGTACTATAATAGTGTAGGTAGAATGGCCTTTATATGTCTGCCAGTGTCTTATTAAGTAAGATATAACATTATGTGCAAGTAAAATTAATTTTTTCCTCACTAATTGATTAAATTTTTATTGTGACTTTTTTTTTTAAAGGACAAGCTTTCACTATGTGGATTAAATTGAGCCCAATCTTGCTTCAGACACCTGGTAAACTCCCTGGCTCAGCCCCTCGACTGCCAGGATTACAGGCATGTACCACCATGTCCAGCCATCTTCATCAATTTAAAAATTTACGAACGTGACGTCTTCTTTCACATTGTGAAAAGTGATGTAGTATGAGTATTGTTATTTTGATTAGTGAAAATCTGTATCTCACTTTCTCTTATTTTAATAATATCTCTGTACCATAGATTATTATGCTGCCATTTGAGACTTCATGTATGTATCAAGACCAGATTTCCCATTGAGGCTGGATTGTATCTTTGAAAGTGCTACTCATAGTTTCATCTTCTAGGTGAAATATGATTTATTTATTTATTTTTTAGTCATTTGAATAAGAAAAATGATGAATTAGTAATGAAACAGTTTCAAAACAGGTTACTAACTTAAATATGCAGAACAAAAATTAGAGAAAAAGAAGGGCTACAAGGACAGCCAACATTTTGGCCCTAGCCTTTCAAGGGCAGTGAGGACTCAGGACATAGGAGAACCTGTACTGTAACATCAGTTGTGTCCAAAACTTTCTGATCAAGGAGATTATGGGGCCACAGAGGAAGTGATTGACGATGTAGAGTGTTCCTAAGGAGAGTCACCTAGAGAGAAAACATTCTCGCATGCTTTCTCAGAACAAACTGATCAAGCAATGACTCATCCACACGGCTGGCACTGACAAAAGATCTGCAAACTGCAGTACAGGGGATTTGACTGAACTTGTCAGATACCAAAGTTCTATTCCTTGTTATATAGGACTTGTTTTGTCTTGGTCTTAACCATCCAGCAGAAAAGTATAAAAATGGAAGTACAAAAAGTAAAGCTGTATTAATAGGCTTAGCTGTAAAAGGCTCAAGTCAACAACTTCTGACATAGAAAGTCCTATGGACAACCCACTACTATTATGGATTCCTGGCCTCGATTGGAATATTTGCTGAATTCACACACCTACAATAGTAAAAGGAAAATGGAATACCCATCTCTGACAAAACTAAACAAAAAAGGGGATACAAATGAAGGGCCATTTTGTATCTGTATATTCAAAATAGGATAGATAGACAGCTACTTTCTCTTAATTCAATGAATAGAAAGATTTGTACTAATAATTTTTGTGGACAGGATATCATGCCTGCCTCTTTTACTATGAATAACCACTAAGAAAACAACAAGATGCAATGTATTAATTTTGCAACTGTCCTACTAACTTGTTTTTATAATAACTTTATTGAGAAACAAATAGCAATGAGACAGCTTCAAAACTGATTAGTAGGACTACTAATTCTCATAGTTAAATTAGAGCTCAAAATTCTATATAATATTTATTTTATTATTTTTAAAATAAAATAAAATAGTTAAGTAATGAAGGAAGGAAGAGCAATCTGAAATAATCGATATATATATATATATATATATATATATATATATATATATATACATATATATTGCTGTTTTTGTTCTCAGAACCAGGGATTGAACTCAGACCCTTGTGCTTGCCAGGGAAGCACTTATTCCACTGAGCCTCTTCCCGGCCCCCCAAATAATCACTTTATCAACAAAAAATTAGAATGCGATATAAATCATGCACATATGTAAACATAAAAGATGTGATGAACATAGTTAATTTGGTGTCACAAAGAACAACATACACTGAAAATTATGAATAGCATGTATTTCAAAATACATATGAAACACTCTTTTGTTGTTTTCTTTCCTAGAATAATGAGAACCACAATAGCAGCTGTCATTTGCTCAGTGGTTATGTTGTGTCAAGCACTGAACTGAGTACTAACTCAGACTACCTAATTCGATCTTCACAAAATCATTACAGACTAGTCACCACTATTAGCATCCCAGTGCTAACTGTGTGAGGGATGCATTTCTCCCGAGTCCCTTGTTTAGGACTGGAGCTTTCAGAAATGGCCCACTCCTGAGTCTGTGGCTGCTGATTCATGTTGTCTGAGGCAGGAACCAGTGCTGAAGAATCTGGACCCAGATCAAAGAGCTTATTTTCCAAGTATTTGTATCCTATGGTTAAATTAAAGAACCAACAGATGTCTAACATCAGTAAATCATAAAACTGGTCTAGTGTCCAATAACTGTGTCCTATGCCAACCTTGCTCTTTCTGTAGATTACGGGAAACTCTATTACTCTCAGTGTCATAAAATTCAATCAATGAAAAAATCTGGAACATTCAATGGAAGGGATAAAATTTCAAATTCTGGTGCTCGCTTTGGCAGCACATATACTAAAATTGGAACGAGAAGATTAGCATGGCAAGCATGACACACAAATTCGTGAAGCGTTCCATATTTTTTCAAGTTCAAACATCTAAGTTAGTTGAATGACAATGGAGTGCCCATCTCTGACAGGTGTAGACAAAGGAAGGGGTATAGAAAGGAAGAAACATGATGTGTGTGTATAGACAGTACAGTTGGGATAGATATGCCGTGCTTCTACATAATTCTATGAGAGGCAAGATCTGCACTAATGGTGGTTGGAGAGGATATTATGTCTGCTTCTAATACTATGGACAACCACTAGGAAAATAACAAGGTAGAAAGTATTAATTATTGAATCTTTGATGTAATTCAGGTATAAAAAACAAGATACACAAACAGCTACACTCTCTTAATTTACTGATAAGAGACATACGGTATAATAATGTCTGTAAGTATAATATCATGTATGCACCTTCTGTGATACTAACACATTATGAAAACAGTTTGCAATGTATTGATTTATCAAATCCATCTTGTCAAAGTATCTTAAAACTATCTCATTGATATTTGTACTTCAATAAATCAAAAATAAAAAAATAAAAAAAAGAAATAACCTTCAAAAATAAATAAATAAAAATTTCAAATTCTGTATTTATTCTAGCTAAATATAGTAGTTGAAGGTTTATGGCACTGGCACACACCCTTCCTGAGCAGCTGCCACCTTAATGCTGCTACTGCGCTTTCTGTTTATAAGTGTCCTCCAGTATTTGTATCCATGGACCAGGTGCGTGGGATGGTGCTTTAGGCATAATAAGATGTTCAGCAAATGAGTCTTTTATGAGAGACAGAGTATGACCAGTTTTCAATTTATTTACTGTTTTTAAATAATGTTTAAATATTTTTCTTTGGTTATTTTATCACATATCTTATAAAAACTATTTTTCATTGTTACATCAACACAACATACACAATACACACTTTCTGTAAGTATTATCAATCTTTCCAGGTGTTTGAACTGAATCTTAAAGGATGAACAGAAGAAGGAGCAACAAAGGAATGCTTTTATTTCATTGTTGTTTGGGACAGTCTCTCACTGTGTAGCTCAGGTTCTCATTGAGCTCATGAAGTAGCCCAGCTGGCTTTGAAATTGAGGCAGTCCTCCTGCTTCTGCCTCCCAAGCGCTGAGATTACAAGTATGCACCATTGTGCCTGCTTTAAAGGAATTTTTTTCATAAAAGTAAAAATAGCAAGAAAATTCATATAATATATACAATTCTGAGGCTGCAGCCACAGTCATTATCAGTACCTCAACCTTATGGAAGCTAAGTAATATAGGCAAGATATACTTAATAATTATGTGCTTTTCAAATCCAAACAATACTACCACATTATGCTGCTTCATTAGAATTTAAATGATTAATAATGTTGTATATATTTCTATTAAACATGCAATACATCATCCATTGTTTTTCCCTGTTAATCTATGGCTTCTATTTTCAAAAGACAAGAAACACATTCAGAGGGGCATAGGATACATGCATTTCAGCATTGTGGTTTTATGATAAAATCTCAGAGTAAAATCAATCATTCAAGCTGGGATTTTTATTTTTAACCCACATTGCTTCAACTATTGAATTATTTCTTTTTTTTCAAAAATATGTATTTATAAAAATACAGTGGCATACATTTATGGTGAGAAGTACAGCAATAAATACAGTTGAAGAAAACAGAGCAACTTTACAATGAAGCCTTGGAACAAGCAAAGCTCTTGCAACTGCACCACCCAGATCTAGGTGTCTGCAAGCCATTTTGTACAAGCTTCTTCAGAAATGCCACTCTGAAAATATCTTGCCAGCGTAAGAGAATGAATACGCATATAGTCCCAAATGCACACTGATCAGTACTTTATTTAAAAATTAGCAAACAATACTATAGAAATATTAATATGCAAAATTCTGCAATGCTGCATCTTAAGATTTATTTGCTAGAGACCACATTTAGCAATAATTATGAGTTTTGTCTTCCATGTAGAAACCAGATACACTGATCTGTAAAAAGAGAAAGTTTTTTATTGTTTGAAAATATCAGTTTAAGTGTAAGACTGTAAAACTACATAGATCTTCAGTGACAGAACTGGCTGTACAAGAGTACTCCCCTTTCACAGTATTCCTTTTTACCCCATATGCAAGTTACTGGTTATGCTGTGGGATTTAACTGTTACAGCACTAAAAGGCAACTTGTTAGGGAAGATGCAGAAAAAAGAATGTATATAAGGTATTTTTTTAGGTACAATAAGAATAAGAGTGTTTTAGGAAGATAAGATAAAAATTACTCAAGGCTAGCTTGATTTTCACTGAATAAAAATAATGGCTAAATGCCGAGCTCCTCTGTGTGACTCTAATAGTCAATGCCTTTGTCACCATAATGACAATCTCTGGGGTAGTCTTCTCGGTACTCTGCCTGATAGTCAGAGCTATCGCCGACTTCCGGCCCATTTGCTCCTGCGCCTTGGCTGCCATTGTGAATGACAGGTTCTGTGGGAGCAGCACAGTTCTTGGGATCATACACTTGTCACGCGACCCCATACATGCTCATTCCCTTCTGGGAGACGACCTTGTTGGTCCCTGTCTGTAGGGAAATCATCGAGTTGACCACAGCTGTGAGGTGAGCTTCTGATCATAGATGTCTCTTTTGGTACCTGGTGCTAACATCCCCTCCTGGCTGGCTTCTCTGTTGGTGCCCATCTGCAGGCTGATCGTGATGTGATCAAAAGGTTTGTCAGTCTGCATTTTGGGATCATATAGATGCCTGCTAGTTCCATAGGCTGTCATGCCTGCTTGGCTGGTGCATTTGCTTTGTTTCCATCTGCAAACCAATTACACTTTGGTCAAGCTTTAATTTTCCTTCATCAAAACGTCTTGTTTCTGTGAGAGTTTGAGAGAAAGTTTTCCCTTCATGTGACTCTCCCCAGGCACACTATAGAACTTCAATCCCTTTCCTCTGTAGCTCCATAATATTCTTGTTCAGAAAATTTGGAGCTCACCTGAGTTGCATGATGTTGCAGTAGAGGTTCTTCTATGTCCTGAGTCTTCGCTGACCTTGAAAGGCTAGGGCTAAAATGTTGGCTGGCCTTGTGGTTCTTCTGTTTCTCCAACTCTGACTTGTGAACTTAGGTTGTTAACCACCCAGAAGAAAAGCTGATTAGTATCCTGCAGCATATGCCATTCACTTTGCCTTATCTGACTCAATTGATTTTATTTGTTGTACTTTTCCTTTTGTATTTCTGCTTTTCACTTGTTATACTAGGGAGACTATACGATATTTACACATGTGTGTCTGGTTTAGTTCACTTATCATTGGCCGTGACTCATCCACATGGATGACACAGACAAAGGAACTACAGAATAAGGTACAGGACTACAAGATAAACCTTGAGAGGAAATATAAAGTTCATGTGTTGGTATATAAGTGTTGATCAATTTAGGTCTTAACTGTCCATCAGAAAAGTATAAAAGTGAAGTATACATTGCGGGGCCATAATATTAAGCTGAGCTGTAAATGGCTATGGTCAACAACTTCTTTGAATAACTCACTATTGTTGTGGAATGCTGGACTGTGATGGATTGTGGTGTCGAGTTCAAGCACCTAAGTTAGTTGAATAACAATGGAGTGCCCACCTTTGACAGGTGTAGACAAAGGAAGATGTGTAGAAAGGAAAAATCATGATGTGTGTACAGTACAGTTGGGATAGATAATGCTGTGCTTCTACATAATTCTATGAGAGGCAAGATCTGCACTAATGGTGGTTGGACAGGATATTATGTCGGCTACTAGTACTACGGTCATCCACTAGGAAAATAATTATTGAATTTTTGATATAATTCATGTATAAAAAATAAGATAAGTAAGCAGCTACACTCTTAATTCACTGATAAGAGATATCTGCTAAAATAGTATCTGTACATATAATATCATGTATGCACCTTGTACAATACCAAAACATTATGAAAACAGTTTGCAATGTATTAATTTATCGAATCTCTCTTGTTAAGGTGTCTTGAAACTGTCTGATTGACATTTGTAGTTCAATAAAAAAAAAAAAAAGTCTTGTTTACTTTTCTGCATACTTAACTCAATGGTTGTGTTGAATCCTTTTGTTTTAGCCATCCCTGCTAGAGCCACCAGTGTAGTCTGAACCTGGGTCATGTTTCCATTCTCAAAAAGATCATTTGCTTCAAATATGTCATGAGGCTGCATACCATAAGCCTGAGTGACTTTAATAAAGCTGCCAGCATTTTCCAACTAAGGCCAGTTTAATGAAGACTCATTGACCTTCTTGAGGGAGCCTGGCTGCAACTTGTTTATGAGTTATGGTGACCGCGCAGGGAAAGGGCTGTGCTCGGGCATCATGCTTGCTCTTGGCCCAGAAGAGACCGCGTGGGAGATGCTGGGGGCTCAGGAAGGTGCGGAGGTGCCCTGTGGCAACAGCAGGGCTCGGGGCTCCAGCCTGACGGGTCTGCGGAGCCTCAGCAAGCTCGGGCTTCTCCTGGCTGCTGCGCGTGCTGCTCACACCAGCGGCTCCACAGGAACTGGCCCTTGCAGCCGCCCTTGGGTCCTTCTTATTGGCTTATTTCTAATTCTACTTCTCTTCCTCTTACCCTTTTTATTAATTTATGTTGTTGTACATAATAAATGCTCACTGTGAGAAACTGGTACACTGAAGAATAGATCTAGATCTCTGTCCTTCCCCTTGTCCTGTCTCCCCCATCTCCAGATCTATTTCTAATTATAAATTGATTATAAATAACTAAAAGATTGTTCTTGATCTTTACAGCCCATAGTACATTTTAAATATTTGAAAAATTAAATAGAAATTTGCAGGAAATACCCATAAAATTATATAGTCATTTCATATCAATAAACTATCTTAAAATGAAGTGTGTTATCCGTGGGACTACTGTCTTCTGTTAGACACAATTTATCTTGTATATAATTATTTTCTGCACTGAAAAATGCTTTAGTGAGGTATAGTTAACAGAAAATGCAAATGAACCATTGAATTATGAGAGACACATCTTTAAATTAATTTTTCTCTTATAAAACACTTTAAAATGTCTTGATATATATGTAACAGAAGAATCTTACTCATTGAATACCTTTTAAACAACTGATAACATTTAAAAATAGTATAATATTAAAAGCTTAGTCCACAGCAATGCTATAATAAATATTCAGTATGAAAGCATGTACTTTTTGGTATCAGAACTTGTAATTAAAAAATTATTTTATGAAACATGGAAATAAGTTCAGAATAATTACTATGTCTATCTTTAGTGCTTGTCTTGTGCGCAATGATAGCATTGCTCTTGTAGTTTTGCAGGCTGTTTGTGGTTTTTACTATCTAGAGGATTTCAAATACGCTGTGCTGGCATCATGACTGTGCTGTCCGCCTCGGTACCAGCCTTCTTTCAAAGTTATTGTTGAATGATTTAGTGTCTGATGAATGCAAAGCTTGGCAGGATTTCTTCCATTCTCATTCTTGAAAGGTAGTTACGTAAATAGGCACATTAAATCATCTAATTCAGGAAACTAATGCAAATTACATTTCCTTGCAATTTTAGTGATGTAATTTTGCAATTAGGTCTTACAAGATCATTTAATGAAGAGCCTTCTTCAAACAACTCACTCCTATTCTACATCCAGTTATAATTTAACTGTATATCTTTAAAAGTCACAAATAAATTGTTCTTGGCAATTACTGTGCTTCTTTTTTTATGCACTGTGTTCCAGTGAACACTTAATTGAAGTAACTTTCAACTTGGCATAAATTAATAGTAAATTGAGCTATATTTGAAGTCCTGTGTTTGCTACATAATTAAATAATTTTATTATATTTCATTTTACCTGCCAAGAATAAGAATGATGGTCATCAACTTTCAAACTTATTTCAACATATGCTAAAAATGTAATTTAATAGCTCACAGGATGTATTCATATGTTCCCTTTCAAAGGCTGTAATTAACCATTTTTGTATTAAGGATTTCCTAATTAAATACTGAGACTGGATTGAAAATTGGGCTTTTATTCTCTGTCATTCTTTTCCCTCTTTGCTCAGGAAATATTTGTGTTTTTGCTCCATCTAGTACTTAAGCATCTAATTCTCTTCCTTATTCACTCCATATGGCTCAACTCAAACTTTTCTCTTTCCTATAATCTTGTACAACACATTTATTTTGTACTGCCATGCTTCTTTTAAACTACAAATATATCCAAATATCTTTTAGTAGAATCTGTCTAAATTTCTTATTCTCATCTGTGTTAGTTAATTGTCAAGTCAACTTGAATGGATTAAGAAGTTTCTCCCTGAGTAGTCCAGAGTATACTCAGACAATGGATTTGAAGACCAAAAGCAAGGTAGGAAGACCCATTTTGATATGGATGGCACAACTCAGTAGGCTCATAACCCCAAGGCAATAAAAAAGAAAAGGAGAAGTAAGTCTTCCCTGATGCTTCACACCCTTGATTATTCCTCTCCTGTTCCATCTAGTTTCCAGGGCAGACTCTGAACTTCCTGTGCAGATGCTTTAGACTTCCAATGCAGTCTTCAGACTCCAGTTTTAGGTACAAATGTGTCCTTTGACTTTCCTTTGTGTCTTCTAGCTCACCAATGAACAACCTTTTGCATTCTTCTACTGCTTACTCAGCAGTGGGCCACTGTGCGCCCACTTTGTAAACCCTTTGTATATCATGTACAGACATACATGATAATTTATATTACATTTGTTCTTCTAGTGAACTTTAACCAATACCCTTCTAATATAACATCTTGAAAATACTACATGGACTTTCATTTTGTACCGTAATTTACTAATTCATTTTGTAGTCTCAACTATCACACATTAATGAGAAATATTCAAACTTCTTATATATTTATTTAATTGGAAAATACAAAGACTTCTTCAATTTTTGTTCTACCAAATCTAACACATCTAAACTATTTCTTGAAGACTTTCACATTTGACTTTCAAATTCCTATTTATTACCTTTCATAGCATACTGTTTCTCTGCTTGACTGAGTTTTATTTAACTGTACCTTAAATTTGGAAAGACTAAGAAGACAGTCCTAAATCCTATTATGCTTCTCTATCCATTTTTCACTCTGTGTTATCTATTCCATATTAAATGGAAATACATATGCAAATTGCCTAGATTTATGGCATGTAAGGTTCCCAAATATTTCCTGTAACAAAGAAATGATGTGTACTTTGACTAAACTTAAAATATATGTTACTACTCTTTGTATCCTTTGTGATTGCTAGGTTTTTATCTCAAACTTTCTATTTGATATTTTCCACATGACATTTTCTGACATTCAAAGCTTGATATTATATATATTTTGTATTTTCTTCCTCCAGCCACTGCCGTTTTTGTCTGCTTACTTTATATTATTGGAATCATCAGATAAATTAAGAACATTTTGCCCAGGCCAAGAACCTGATGTCACATCCTTTGCTTTCGTGCCCCTCATTTCGTACTCAGTGAGTCACTGAGTGCTACAAAATCTCAATTAAGAAAATCATTTTGCTCCATTCATATTGCTTTCCTTCCACTCTTGTGGCTCCATGACCATCGTGCAATCTCTCCGATCGAGTCTAGTGAATATCTACCGTTTGGCTCCCTGTCCCGAGCTCTTTCAGTGCATTCATGCTTGGCATTTGCACCAACGCCTTATAATCACTTGGGAAAAAATCTGTAGCAGGTCCACGCTGTTGTTTTCAAAGCCAAAATGGCTTTTAGTAAGTTGGCCCTGGTCTGCATTTCTTCTTCACTTGTGCTACACAGATGGCCCAGATGTGCCTTCTACCTCAGAAATAATCTATGCCTTATTTCTATTAAGCCGATATATTGCTGTACTCTTCAATAATTTGATGTTTTCTGCTACAAATATTTTTCCCTTATATTACTGGCATGCTTTACCTTTTGAAAAATTTTTCTTAAAATACTGCCTGGGAATTCACTTGAAGATAAGTAATGAAGAAGTGCCAAACAATCATAGAAGCAAAGCTAAATAGACAATGTATAAAAGTAGACAATATTTTTTATAGTTACAATCTTCAACTTTTATTTTTAACAGATGGTTTGTTTGTACATCTGTATATTTATGTTTTTAGTAATTTTCCAACATCACATTCCTTTTTTAAATTGGAGTTTATGTCATTTCAAATAAAGCAATATGGGGGCCAGGGAAATAGCTCGGTGGAATAAGTATTCCCCTGGCAAGCACAAGGGCATGAGTTCAATCCCTGGTTCCTCCAAAATAAAACAATCAAATAAAGCAATATGATTACCTTAAACATGAGCTTTCTCAAAATGGTTTAGGCTCTTGGTTTCTTTGCCTTCTTTACATAAATTTTGAAATCAGATTGTCAATATCTAAAAAAGATCCTGCTGGGATTTTGAGAGTATTTCGTACCTGTGGGTTAATTTGGGAAAATTTACATCTTAAGAAGATTAAACCTTTTAATTCATTAGTGTGATACAAAACACTTTTTATGTAGTTCCCCTTTTATTTCTCAAGTGTAGTATTCCTTTCTGGCACAAAGTTTTAAAATATATTTCATTATGCATACACCTAAATATTTTACTTTATTGCTTATGTAGATAATACCATCTTAAATCTTTAATTGACATTGCTCACTGAGTAATGTGGAAGAGGACCTGGTATGTTCACCTATACAACTCAGTGGGAGGAGGGCCATTCAAGTTTCACCATAAAACACAGTTTGAAACTGTAGCATTTTGGTGACTTTCTTTGACAGGTTAAAAACAGTTTCCTCCTATTTCTGCTTCATGTAGAGTTTTTAATCACAGAAGCAATGGATTTTATCAAACATCTTTCTTGTATCTGTGAATATTGTCAACCTTTTCCTTTATTCCCTTTGACATAGTAACCATAGTTTTTGTTACTGCTTATCTGATAGTTTAAAATTCTCTGCTATGTATGTATCAAGTTTGGTTCTTGATACATGTTAAGGCTGGCAGTGGACACTGTTGACTTTCTTTTTTTACTGTCATTTTGTTCTTCATCTTCTCTTTAATTTCTATAAGCTCTGAATAGAACAGCATCTTCTGCAGTTAGGCTTGGCAATGAACTGTTCTTTCAGTAGGCTTGTACTGGGGAGCCAGAAGCAATCTATTCATAATTGTGTTCTGTGATGGATGGAGATCTCCATTGCCTCATCTAGTTAATTCATCTAGTACTAACTTCTTGGTCCTGTATAACCTTGTTTTCCATCTTTGTTTCTGGCAGAGACAAAAGTTCTTTTTATTTTTAAAATTTCCCCAGTTGACTATCCATGATGATGTGTCTTTTATAGGAAGTTTGATATAATTAGTATCATTTTGATTAAATTACCATTTCAGCATTTCATTTTATAGTTCTCTCTTCAAATTATGAATCTTCAAATATTTGATAATTTTGGTCTTACTATCATTTTATAAAGGAATCTGTTCTGATCTTACTTGACTTGGGGTTAATTTGTCGTAAGTACTAGTGTACTACCACGTCCTCGGTCCAATCACCTCACGCACAGGAAAACACGCCCGCCCCACCCGCACACAGCACAGCCACGTGAACACTGACAGAGCACGCTTGTAGAAGTTTGTTTTGGCTTTTTTTGTTGGATTAACATATTTGTTTAAAATGATGAATCATTGTGTTTCATTGCGATATTGTACACTTAATCTTGCCTAAGAAAGGTTTTCTAGACCTAATACTGAAAATATCTGTTTAGATTTCTTGCTGACAATTTCATGAAGCAAAAATATAGCTCATAAATCCAATTTTTTTTCTTTTTAAGTAACACTAACTGGTTTACTAATTAGATTCTTTCAATAACTATAAGAACTAAAGTTGCCTTATCACAATTTATTGATCTATCTCAGTAATTTAATTTGAAATGTAAACCTATAAAAATGTATAAGTTTCAAATTACTATCTTTCTACATGGCTAATTCTACTGCAGACTATTCTCTGTAGTAATATTGTACTTATGCAAATATTGTGGCTTTATATGTTTTATATTTTATAAATTTCTCTCATTAGTTTCATATTGCTATTTTTCCTTGTCTATTAGTTTGTATTTCAATTTTATAAAGACCTTTAGGATCAGTTTTATGAACTTCCAAGGCACCTAAATGTGCATTTCCCTCATATCACATTAAATTTGTATATTAATTTAACAATTTAATCTATATAAATGGATGCATATAAATATACATACATTGGGGCTGGTATGATAGCTGAGTGGACTAATCATCTGCTTAGGCTAGTGCAGGGACCAGGGTTCAATTCCTGGTACAGTCTGCTATGCTGGCCCCAATCCTGGGCATACTGAGCTGGCCACTGAGTCTGGGCATGGTGGTACATGCCTGTAATCCCAGCACTGGGGAGACTGAAAACAGAAGGATCTCCATGAGTCTGAGCTCCATAGTGAGACCCTGTATATATATATATATATATATATATATATATATATATATATATATATATATATATATATATATATAT
>PVKA01003997.1:30753-72319 GCA_004027165.1 Ctenomys sociabilis | reverse complement strand
TTCCTCTGAATCTAAATTATGCTTTAGTTCATGTGATACTGCCCCTAGTATTTCATCAAGCCATTGTAAGCCAGGCTTCTTTTTCTTTTCTCTTTACCTCATTTTCTCTTATTTTTTCATATTTATATTAATTTATGGTGAGTTACATACACAAATTTTTAAACATGTAAATTGATGATTGCAAAATTACAAGTATTACATATATATATATGTAATGTTACATGCAGGATTTTCCTTTATATTTTATCCCTTAGGATTATTGTCATAATCCTTACCATGATAGATTAGTTTTCTTATTTTATTTTTTATAGAAGTATACCTTGAAAGTGACTGCATAATTTAAAAATTAAAAGGCATATTTGGTTTACTTTTTGATCTTTACAAAGTAGGTAATAGTTGGATACATTTATATTATATGTCCTCGTGCCACCATCTGCCTTTTTGTCAGTGTTTCCTCTATGTTTTCTCAGCTGCCTTGGTCTCCTCTTCCTGCTCACCAGTATAAGACATATTAAACCAAAACTTGCTCCACTTCTAGGCTACACTAGTCCAACCTTCCCCAACTTGCCAGGTACTCATATTTCCAGTGGCTTCTACTTCATTTATGCTCAATCCTGAGTGACACTCAATACCACATCATTAGTCACCCTGTGCCTTGCACGCCTATCTCTGATTCGTAGCCCAGAGCCATGGCCAGTGATCTAAATGCCCGCTCCACATTGCCAACAAGAGAGTTTTTGATCATGTCTCAAAAGGTGAACACTAGAGTTATTATTTTTTTTTTTTGGTACCTTCTTCTGATTTTCTTCTGACTTTGCAAATAATAGCATATACCTTTCCCTACATTATATTTTCCAATCCTATTTTATGGTTATATATATGTGGTATTATATATATATATATATATATATATATATATATATATATATATATATGGTATATTATATATGTGTACACATAAAATTCATCACAGAGAATTTATATCTGTGCATGATATAGCTTGTTTCTTATGTTTCCTATTCTCTTCCCTTCCCCTCAATCCCTCCTCTTCATACACAAATTGTTTCTCTGCTGTGAGAAAGCAAAAGTGTAAATAAGGACCAAAATGTTCAATCCCCTATATTAACAATTTTTATGTTCATATTAGTTAGCCAGAAAAATGATACTGATTCAAGCACATGTGTAGATGTAAACTTTGATTCTTTTCTACCCCTCCATTACATGCATTGCTCTTCTCTTCTCTCCATCCTATCGTTGACTACCATTCTCTTTCCTAACAGATTACCCTCTGACTTATATTGCCTTTTTTGAGAGTACATAGCTGAGATGGCAATTGAGAGACTGGGCATGGTGGTATACACCTGTAATCCCAGAGTTTGGGAGGCTGAAAACAGGAGGATGAGGAGTCCAATCTGTGTAGTGAGACCCTGTAGACCATGTAATCAATACATAAAGTTAGAAAAAATAGGAATCCATATATAAATGTCTATTTTTGGTTTATTTTGCTTAACATGATGGTTTCCAGTGCCAGTATTATATACTGTATAACCAATGCCATTTTATTGCTCTGTGTGCTGAATGATGCTCTGCTGCTCACTACAACTTCTTCATCTGTTGACAGACACATTGAGACTGAATCATTTTCTTTTTGTCCTTTTGAGACTGGGTCTCACTATGCAGTTCAGGCTGGCCTTAGGCTCATTTTGTAGCTTAGGTTGGTCTCGAACTCACAACAATCCTCCTGCCTCAGCCTCCCAAGTGCTGGGATTACAGGCATGCGCCATCACGCCCGGTGAATCATTTTCAATTGATACGCTTTAATCAGTTTTTAAACCATTCAAAAGTGTCTTTTCGGGTCCTGGGGAGATAGTTTGGTGGTCTAAGTGCCTGCTTGGTAAGTGCAAGGATCAATTACAATCCCCAGTAGTATTCTGAGACAGCTACAGAAATAGGCTATGTTGACGTATGCCTGTAATCTCAGTTCTGTGGAGGTTGGGACAGGAGGATCACTACAAGGCTGAGCTGTGTAGCGAGACTTTGTACAAAATAAATAAAAGTGTCATTTCTATGTATTTTGTAGATTTTATTTTTTTCTCTTTTTTATGTATTTTAATATAGGGTCTCACTACACAGCTTGCAGTCATAGTATCTCCCTGTTTTCAGCCTCCTCAACACTGGGATTATGGCATGTGTCACCATGTCCAGACTTGGTTGCAGGCTCAGTGAGCCTTGGGAGTGGGATTATTTTGTATGTTTTAAAATTAAAATATATAACTAGCTTGTTCCTCATAGCTAGACTGATTGTAATAGCCTTCCAGCTTACTCTGTTACTTCAATTCTAATGCATCATATACAGATATACTGATTTAATGATTTGTATCAGTGCCTATTCGAGACATCACCATGCTTAACTAAACCTAAGAAACCTTCTCTCTCTCTCTCCCCTCCTTAATCAAAGTGTGTGTGTGTGTGTGTGTGTGTTTGTTTGTACTGAGGATTTAACCCAGGGACTTGGCACTAATACAAATTTCCTAGCCCCTTTTTAATTTTTATTTTGAGAAAGAAACACAATGTGCCACTATTGTGCTGAAGTGTGGTTTAAACTTCCGGTACTCCTGCCCCTGTGTCCCAACGTGCTAGGTGGGATTGCAGGTCTGCGCCTCCATTTCCAGCTCCAAGATGCTTTCAAGACCCTTGCTACCGCATCCTGCCTTGCGTTCCTACTTTATATCATCTATACATCTCTTTGTATTTTTATGTCTATTCCCATTATGGTAGGGAATATTACTTCAAGAAGTCAAAGATTCTTTTTTTTTTATTTTTCAATTTGTTTATTGTTATGTTCTGAGATATAAAAATTGTACTAAGGCCCGAGACATCGATGGAGTCTGGTGTCTACAGATGACAGCAGCAGCAGAAAGCAAAGCCACCGAAGGAGAATCAAGTGCTGGCTGGCTTTCTGCTTAATGAGTCAATTTTGTTGTTGTGGCTGTTGTTGTTTTTAGGTAAGGTTTTGTTGTGTAGTTCAGGCTAGCTTTGAACTCACTGTGTAGGCCAGGTGGGCCTCAAGCTAACAGGGTCCTTCTGATCAGCCTTCTGAGTGCTGGCATTATAGGTGTGCACCACCACACCCTACTCTTTCTTCTTAATAAGCAAAAATAAGTTTCAAACCAAGCAGTTGTAACCCTGCTTCCAAATTTTGACTTTGTGCTGTATTAGTTCTGCTGAACATATATTCAATGAGTTCGGAATGAAATAAGTGAATTAATTATTGTTGTTACAGTTTTTACTTTTATAAGTGATATGAAATGTTTCTAGGATTAATAAAAATAGATGACATGGTATATTATTTAAACTAGAAACCTGTAAAAGATTAAGTTCTTCTCTTTCACTTAATTCTTTGGCAAGACAAGAAAGAATTTCTTAGGCCATTTTGATTACTTTGTAACCTTATTTTTAATTTCTCAGAGCTATATATGTTTTCATGCTTATAGTTCACAGTTGGAGTTGGGATAAACAGATTGTAAAGTCATTAGTAGTTAATGAGTAATATATTATTATTTTTATTTTTTTGGTGGTATCAGGGATCAAACTCAGGATCCTGCACTTGCAAGGTAAGCACTTACTGCACTGAGCTATTTCCCCAGCCCCAGAATAACATATTATTTTGATATACTGATTGTATTTGCTCATTGTATATCATCCCTCACAGGAATATTATTTCTGTGAGAATCAGATCTTCTGTGTTTTGGCCACCATTGTATCCTGACATACTAGCAACTCAATAAATAAATAACTTTGAATGACTTGAGTTAAATAACTTTGGAATATATTTTCCAATTTATTATAATTATTTTTCTGCTCTTGCATATGTTTTGTTGTTCCTCTCTGTAATTTTAATCCAAATTTTAAATTAGTGGAATCAATTCTTAAGCTTCATATGGGCTTTAATACACAACCAAATAAAACTATATTCTGATTTTTACTGTTTTTAAATCAGCAACATTTAATTAAATTTCAAATAGTGAGTACTGCAGAGAATGTCATGTTCTGCCACAACGTAATCAACACAGATTTTTTAAAACTTGTGTTTTTTTCCTATGGGTTTATCTCAGCGCAGCCAGCTTATAAAGTGTTCCTCTGACTGCTGAAGACACACTCATTTCTATGATATATTTTGTATAGTCAAACTACCTAAATGATTTCAGAAACAAGATTCTGACACCAGTTTTTTCCCTGCTCTCATTTCAGCTAGAAAATATCTAAATCATTTATCATGAGGTCGATCTCTCTTGTATCTTACAGGAATAAACTGATTGCTAACATACGGTGTTTTTTAGCTATGTAACAGGAAAGATTAATCAGCTGACAAAAATGTCATTACAAAGGAAACATTTTAAACTGTGATTTTCTTCTTGCCCTCCCTTATGGGCATTCTGCCAAATTCATCTGTAGCTGACTTAAAGAAGGACATGTGGAAATAAAAAAAACAAACTCTTAAGTTATCAGTGGCATTTAACTTATTTAAGACATCATGCTGAGAGCCTACTGCTTATGAAATATAAATACACTCCTTTAATGAAAAATTACATGGTTGGTTTTATTTGTGTACATGAGAATTGTTAGATTCATTGTAAGCTTAGATGTTACCCAAGTGTCAATAAAAGGAAGAGCTGATTCTCTTGACTGTTTGTCACTTTCTCTTCAACGAGGCAAAATAGTCAACACCCACAATGTAAAGCAGCAAAGATTTATTTCTGGTCAAGGTTATAGTCGAATTTTGGCCTTGAAAGGAAGCACTGTACTATCATTAAATCAGTTGATAATGTAGGATGAACACGCTAGTGGGGTGAATACCCCCAATCAAGCAAATTCATCATTAAGAATTTGTATTATTACTTTTGCAAGGTCATGTAGGTACTATAATGATTGCTTTAAAATAAAATGTCTTTTTATCGAACATTTAAAATTTTTAATTTGCCATTACTAAAAGAAATTAAGTTCTAATATCATTTTTGTTATTAAGCAACATTACTTTTGTATTCTAAAAATCAACAACAATGGCAGTATTCTATTTATTTTTCTAGATGGCTTTACCCTCAAATTATTATTCTTTTTTAAAAATGTTATTGAGAAACAAATAGCAATGAGACAGTTTCACAAGCAATTAGTAGGACATTTTTCGTAATTAATGTACTGCATATTGTGTCTTCATAGTGGTTATTCATAGTACAAGATGCAGACATGATATCTCTCAAATTAGAAAAGCGGCATGAGTTGTTTGCTCAGTGTTACATAGTCACTTTACTTGAATTTTGGAGGCTCTCTGTGAAGTGGGCAGTGTTTACCCGAGGGCAAGGTCGAAGATGGGACTTGCTGAATTTTAAAGTCTTGGATTCTCCAGCTGACCTGTGCTGTATGTGCTCTGGATCAATTTAAAATTTATTTACCATTATTAGAAGTAAGTTTCAAGCAGTCTTTCAAAATCTATGACTGCTGCACCTGCTTTTTGAGAACCATGCCACAGCTTACTTTGTGCTGCAGTGGTGAATCCGTGCATTCCATCCTCCATTTATAAATCCAACAAAGAAAATATTATTATAACATTCTCAAAACCTGCTAGATATGTGACATATTAATTTGGAATGCATTTGTATAAATTAACATGCTAAGTATCTCAAATGATATTCAGACGAGCTTGCAGTATGAACTCTACCTCATTTGTATTTCCAGAGAATGAATTATACTTTTTTTTCTGAAATAAGACAATCCTTCCTTAATGGGTTGTATCTAAAAATAATGAATTCAATGTTAAACATGAAGCTCCAGAGGTTGTTTACACTGGTAACTGATCATAAAATTATAATTTCCTTAGTTTTCCAGGGATAGAAGTTAAATTGTTTATTAGCATATACAAACAAATTAGTGGGCTAGAAGAATAAGCACAATAACCTTTGCCATTTTCATGCTTAATAAATAGTGGTCTATTCTGTCACATTTACTTTAAGCAGAGCATAATATTGCAATATAACAAATATTCATAGCATTTTTAGCATTAGCATGTTATTATACTAAATGTTAATTTGCCAAAGATATTTAAAAATCAGCTTCAGGTATCAAAGAAAATATCTATTAGGGAGAATAAGACAAGTGTTTTTTTAAATGAATCTTAAAGGTCTAATATTATCGGCTCTGTAAAAATGATGCAAAGTGCTATGGTAATTTAAAGGAGAAAGAACAAACATTGAATTGGGTTGACGAAGAAGCACTTTAATGGGTTGCTATAGTTGAGATCTATCTTTAAGATAACACTTTTTCCTGATAGGAAGGAGAGAAAGGCCATTACACTACAGTTATAACTTGAGCAATGATAGGAAATTGAAATCATTGTTTGAGGTAATGTGGTACCATTGGTAATGGAACAAATATGCAACTATTTCCCTATATTTAGTATGCACCAAACTCACACCAGCACTCTCCTAGGAACTTGCACAGCTTCAGCATTAGACTGGGGTTGCATCTTTGATCCACATCATTAAGAATTTTGCAGCTTTTTGAACTGCGGCTATTGGATCCTCTGGCCATGCAGCACACACCTGGCCATTGCGGACTCTCCGGCCTCTAAAACAGAGCAGCTCTCTAGCCAACTAATAAGTGCCCTTTGGTTCCTTTAGAGAACTCTGACCAATACAGTGGGGACTGACTGTATTGTCTCATGTCACTTTATCGTAGCTAAGCACAAAGGCAGAACTACTTACTGGTCTTGCAGGAGCAAGCAGCAGTGTTGTGAGTTGCATCTGGGGAGTGTCACCTGGTGAGACTGTAGGAAAGATGATAGCCTCCTGACAATTTGTGGTAAGGAGACAGGATGCCAAATCACACCACCTTGAGAAAATGAATGCGGCTAGCAGTCTAAGAGAGGTAGGCCTAGTATATTTTCCAGCCAAGCACACTATACTGCTGCTATCATGATTAGACCTGTGGAACCCTCAACGAAAGACCCATTTAAGTGCACTAAGGATTCTTCTCTACAGAAACTGAGACAATAATTATGTGTTGTGTAAGCCTTTATTATGGTACTAATTCTGTCTGCAACAATTGAAAACTAGTACAAAAGGATAGGCATTATAATAGTACTCCAAATGTAACATTCAATAAATTACCACTATGTTATTATATATATCATGACCTAAGAACTAGACGAGTCACTATGGGAAAAAATGTGCAAACTAGGTCTTCTCTTTGCTACAAACATAAAAGTTATTGATAATAACATGGGAATACTCTTAAGGGAGAGACACAGCATCCTCAGAATATTTCGACATGGAGCAGAACACAGCTCAGGGTGGTCAAGGAAGGCTTCCAGAGATGTCAGCACCTACACTAACCTATGAATAATGATCCTTTCTTTCTGTTACATACTAAATACTGACTTCTGTGTCTTTCATCCTTCAGTATGCAGGTTTCTTGAGGAAGGATTTTAATCCAAATTCTTAGTGCCTAGATTGATTTCTGATATATAGTAAATATTTGATAATTTTTTCAAATAACTATATTATTAATTCTAAGCCAATCAAGTGGGTGACTTTGGGGTGGTCAGCAGGAGAAAAGGATAAGAAGCTTGCATTAGGAAGAGTGAAATCTGAAAATCCCTGAAAGTCAGAAAGACTCTGAGTCACAAGCACCATTGGTTCCATCTAAGTCAAAATACTATCTCCTGGAAGGCCAAAATGCCCCCCTCCACTAGGAGTGCAGGCCCACTTCTAGACCCACAGGTACACAAGGTGCATTTCTGCTTTCACTAATGGTGTTTCAAGGTAAAGGCCAGGATGGTGGTTGTGACTTACAGAAAACATAAAATTATTTTTCTTGGGCCAGCTCAGTGGATGAAAGTACTTGCTTGGACAGATGCAGTGGCTGGGGTTTGATTCCCGGCATGTCATGCTGGCCCCCCTAAATCCGCCAGGGCTGGCTGAGATTGTGATTCAGACTGGGTATGGTGGTGCTCAAGCGAAATTCCAGATCTTGGGAGGTTGTACACAGGAGGATCACTATGAGTCCGATCTATGCAGTGAGACCCTGTAGACCCTATACTAAATACATAATAAATAAATAAATAAATAAATAAATAAATAAATAAATTCACAATATTTCTCCTGTTTGGATAGACAATTAACTCTGATATAAAGGTATCATAAAGGTTCTATCTAATACTGTAGTATTAAAACCTTTCTATAAAAAGATGTGTGTTGCTTTTCACATTTTTTTTCTGGTAGTTATTTGCTCCCGTGGAGAAAATTTCATTTATGTCCTTTACTCTAAACCTTTCTATGTCATAAGAGGATTAAAAGAATTGCAAATCTATTGCAATAGGGAAAATAATCACAAATCTAAAATCATGCAATGTGGTCAATGAACAACCATCAAATAAATATATTTAGGATGCAAATTATGTCTTTTTCAGGATTTCAAAATTCCTATATGAAGCACAATGAATAAAAGTCTGCAATTCTAAACATAAAAAGACTTTTCAGGCATTTTTTAATCTAACTTTCTACATGTCTAATCAACAATGCATAAAGTTACAGTAGCATTTTGAATGCTATAGTATATGATTACATAAATATAAAGTGAGTGGTCATATTTAAAATTATTTCATATGGGCTACTTTGCAGCAGACATAATTAAATTCTCATGTAACCACAAAATAATTATATGTATATATTTCATCTGTATGAATTAATTTACTTTTATTGTTATTATAGCTGTTAATTCCATCTGTTATGCAAAGCTTGAAGTTTGCAGATACATTTCTCTGCCATTTTGTCTCAGCACCCTGACACCATGCAATGCGCCTTGCAGACTTTTCATAGGCTCCCACTTTTATTCCTACTTTTCAGTCCTCCAAAGGGAAGGGCGCAGGAATAAAAGTGTCACAGTATGATCACCTGAGCTACATGAGCGGCTTCAGTTCTGATTAGCTGACTGTCAATAGGGCAGAAGTCCTGATCTGTCACATTTGTTGATCTACATAATATGTACTCATAATGGCTAATTCTAATCTGCTGAATTGTTTGAAAATTATTGGAAAAAATATCTGCATATGTAAAAACCAAATCTTGCAAGTCAGTGAGACTCTGTAGGAACCTGCTTGTGTGTATCTTAGGATATGAGTGAATCATAAGTCAAAGAAATTGGTAACAGGTGGCAAAACAGTAGCAAGAGAAGGAGTTCCTTGAACGAATCTCCTTGGTGGGACACTGGCACTCCATTGTTTAAAAACTTAAGATGCATCAAAGGATAAGAAACACAGTTGGACTTGGTCATTAGGAAGATTATATTGACTGTTAGGTGGAATCCAAGATAGAAAAGATGGCTTCAGAAGCAGAAAGATGATTTGATCACCTTAAAAACATGGGTAAAGAGACTAATAGGGAAGGAGAATGCTGAAAACTGTCCAGAATCAGTTTCTGCATTCAAGACTTCATACATTTACTTCCTCTATCACTGGGTTACTTCCTTGCTCCTTCTCCTGAGCTGTCTACCACTTCTGCTTATATAAGTTTCTGAGCATGGAGAATAACTCAGCCGAAGTAACATTATCTAGTATAGTCACAGTTTTAATAATTAGCAAATCTTAGTAGTTGAGGCAAAAACTGTAAGCTCAAAATACCTCCTTAGGCCAGCTGGATAGCCCAGCAGACTAAACTGCCTGCGTAGGCAGAATGCAGTGGCTGGGGTTCGATCCCCAGCATACTTTGCCGACTCTGTCTCCCCAGGTGCACTGAGACAGCGACTGAGACTGGGCGTGGTCGCCCACATCTGTAATCCCAGAGCTTGGAAGGCTGAAAAACAGGAGGATCGCTATCAGTCCGATCTATGTAGTGAGACCCTGTATGTCGACCCTTTCCTAAAAGGTGAAGCTGAAAGCTACATCTTCAGATGCTGATATTTATAATTAACTTGAGGAAGACTTTGAGACCTCTATCTTTGTCAAGGAATGAGGTTAGCATTGAGATCGTGAAATTCCTACTAGAGAAATCACCAGTGTATTCTAAAGGGAGTGGGAGCAGATTCCTAACTAGAAAAGCCAATTAATTACTCGAGGTGCTAATCAACCTTCAGTAGCAGTAAAGGGCAAAAGAAGTGAAGCAATTAAGAAAACCAGATTTCAAGATCATGATAGGACCATCTCTTCAAACCGTGATGCAATTTATGCTTAGTACTTGGACTAAAGTTTAGGTAAAGTGCTACAGGCAAGGGGATATCGATAGTATTCTCAATGCTTGAACTTGGGAAGAGTGAAAGACTGTCAAAGGATATCTCATTCAGAAATGAGGGAGGCCAAGGACACAGAGGTGGGCTGCTAACAAGCATATATTTTTAGTTTAACCGAAATTGCCTTCCTCACAAAATTTATACTTTGATAGGAAGAAATTACTTGGAACAGCATCAAAGGAAAAGATCTATGGAGTATACTAAGAGAACAGAATTTGCATTTTGAAAAAAACATAATTGCTAGAAATTATTCTATATAAGTATCATGTATTAGAAATATTAATATATTTATCTTTTTAATACTTCCTAAGAGGATTTTTAAAAGAAATATATATTTTACCATGATACACTAAGCTTTAATTATTAGGAACATCTTATATTCATGAATACCAATGAATGTATCAGCACTATATAGTGTATGATAAGCAGGAAATTTTGAAATGATTTCAAGTTTCTGATGCATAATAAGCATGTTAGTCGACAGTTATGATGATTTAAACATGAATAAATTCTAGAGTAGCATTAAAATAGTACTAAAGTTAAAATGTAACCATCATAGATGATATTTTCTGATTAATATAAATGAGAGAAATGTAAAAATGGAATTCAGATCCACCATACAAACTGTAGCTGAAGATCTGAAAAGAAGTGGCTGTTTATTTTCTGACTTTGAGAACCTATAACAACGTAGATTCCATCAGCATATTAATGAATAACTACTGGAGAATCTTTTGTTCTCCACAGATAACTGATGTTTCACATAATTATCATAATTTTGCATGGTCATCACTGCATAACTGAACACTGTAATTTCAGAGTATGCCGAAGTATTACATTGTTATAACAAATAGTTACAGTATAGCAGTAGGTGTTAAAAACAGCTAATAAACAATATAATTAATCATGGATGCCATATTCAGTTGATTATGATTGAGAAGTTAAGTATTATGTATCAAATATAAAATTCTAGTGAAAAATAAAACCAGGTGAATGAAAACTCTAATGCTGTTCCATATGTTATGAACTTCCAATTAGTAGAAACAAATAGGGAAAAAATACCACTAACTCAAAGAGACTAACTTAAATATGTGGGTTACATGATTTCCTAGGACCTTATACTTTTAGCACCTACTGTAATTTAAATTAACTAAATATAGGTGGGAAAATGTTGAGTTGTTAATCAGCTTAATGTGACTAAATGTTAAATTCCTGGTATAAAAATGAAATAAAGAGTTATTTAAAAATATATTTAGGATGGGGTCTATAGGGTCTTCAGGGTCTCACTGCATAGATAGGACTCATAGTGATTCTCCTGTTTTCAGCCTCCCAAGTGCTGGGATTACAGGCAAGTGCCATCACACCCAGTCTCACTTGCTCTCTCAGTGTGCCCTGGGGACAGGGCCAGCGTACCAGGGATAGAAACCTGGCCCCTGTTCTCTGCCTTAGCAGGCACTTTACTCTGCTGAGCTATCTTGCAGGCATGAAGAGCTGTTGTTGTTGTTGTTGTTGTTTTTCCTTTGGATTGGGCCTTTTGTAGAGAACAGAGAGATTACATCTCTAAGGGCAAGAAATCTTAGCATTTTAATGCTGTATCCTCCTTGAACTTGTCCAACACCTAGCTGGCATGAAAGTCAAAGGTTCTGTGCCCAAGGGGGAGAAAAGTGCCGAGCTCCAGATCCACAGCTCCAGACCATATGTAGTTTATGTGGAGAGAGAGGTGGGTACGATTTAAGCAGGTTGGACACAAGAGAAGAAATCAGACCTGCTCAGGTGGGCCCTTTATTTAATTCATTGCCTTACCAGAACTTTTACATTATGTTGTGTAAAAAAGATCTTAATACAAAAGCAGTGCTGGTGAAAGAATAATGAAAATCAGGTCATCACAATAAGATGGTGCCAAAAAATGACTCATGGTTTAAAGTCTACAATCATGACAGGACATTGTATCCTTAATGAAAAAGGATGATATAAAATGGCATTTGTTGCTTAGCTGATATCTATGTGGTGAAGTATGATATTTTCTAGGACACTTAACATTATACAAACTTATTTTCTCCATGTCTATAGTATGTTTTCTTTGCTTTAATCTGAATGTTCTTCATGGTCTGGTGTGGGGGGACAAGGTAAGGATGAGTAACCAGCTCCTTAATTCCTCAGAGGAGTTCTATTTCTAGAGTTCAATGAGCTAACTTGTAGGCTTTTTAATTCATTAAAGGATGTTTTTCTTCCTGTTCCTCTCTGCTCCCTATTTCTCCTTCATATTTGAACAATTTCTTCTACTTCTCCTCCTCTTTCTCCTTCTCCTCTTCCTCGTCCTCCTCGTCCTCATCCTCCTCGTCCTCCTCGTCCTCCTCATCCTTGTCCTCCTCGTCCTCCTTGTCCTCGTCTTCCTCCTCCTCCTTCTTCCTTTTTATTTGTTTGCACACCAGGGATTGAACTTAGCATCTTGCGCTTGCCAAGCAGGCACTTATTCTACTGAACCATCTCCCTGGCCTGGTTGAATGGTTTTCTGAGCATCATTAGTAATAATAACTATAATCACCAGAGATAAAGACACTGATCTATAATGTGTACCATAGTGATACAGACTTCAGCTTAATTAATGGTTAACACTGTTGTCCTAGGTTCCTTGCCCTCTTCCTGTACAATGTAGTGGCTCTCCAAGTACTGGGATAATTTAAAACTGGGACATTTAGAATTTATCTAACAATTCTTTTGATAGTTTAAATTCTGTAAATTACAGATGTTACTACCATCATGGATGAAATCTTGAGTTTTCCACAAGACCAAAACAGATGAAATACATCAGTGTTAGGAAATTTTTAGATAATCTAAGTGAGATTAGAACTAAGGATATAAAAAGAAAAGATTTCATGAGTTACAAATGATAATAAGAACAAAGAATGAGTAGGTTCTTTCTTTTTAAGACTAGTTTTGATTGTCTATTTTTAAAGGGATATTTTGAAATATTTGATTCAAAGTACATTTATAAAGTTTGTATTACAGAATACTTTATGTATTACAGAAATAAAATAAGTGAATATACACTACTTAGGTAAAAATGAGAAAATATTAATTTTGTTTAAACTATTTTTTCCAACTCATTTCAAAAGTAACTACTATTTGAATTTTATGTTTTGACTTCCTCATTGTTTAAAGTGGCTTTGACAGAGGCAAAGACTAATCTTACCATCTTGGTCAATTTTTCTTTTTCTGGATTTGTTTAGGAAAATACAAGTTATTTGTATTTCCATGACTTATTTTTCTTTATTTGCAATTGTGCATCTTATAGCCAGTGTTACTGGAGGAGCTGAAGCTTATTTATTTTCATGCGTGGATTCTCATATGTCACTATGAGAAAGGATAATTAATTTTCAGACTGCCAAGGAAATTTTCAGCAGCTCTTGGGATTTCCCACTGAAAAAAGTTCTATGAAGATTTGTCTAGATCTCTCTAGATGAACCTTAACAGTAGTAACACTTATTTAGAAGTAGATTTGCAAAATTCAGCCTAATTTCAATTCAGGTTAATATTCCATCCATATGCTCATGTGTCATAATTTCTTTTCGCCTATGAAATACCTATTATTTTGTTGTTTATGTTATGTGTTTTTCTTCTTGACATATAGGTTCTAATTTTTATTCTAGATAATAGTACTGTGTTCATCATGTATGCTACAAACATTCTCATATTTTAAATTAATTTTATTAAGAAAGAAATAAAGAGTTTCAAAACAGGTTAGTAGGAAAGTTACAATAATTAATACATTGCATGTTGTAGTCTTCTTGGTAGTTATTCATAATGAAAGATACAGATATGATATCTTGTTGAAACACTATTAGTATAAATCTTTCTTCTCATTGAACTGAGAGAAAGAAGTTGTATATCTAACCTAATTTGTGTATAAATATATATATTTTTTTCACTACAAAATGATCCTTCATTTATATCCCCTTTTTTACTTAGTTTTGTCAGAGGTGGGTATTCCATTGCGATTCAAATATTGTAGGTGTGTGAATTCAGCAAAATAATCCAACATAGTACCGTAGACCATAATAGTAATGGATTATCTACAGTACTGACAATGTCAGAAGTTGTTGACTTGAGCCTTTTATAGCTCAGCATATAATATGGCTTTATGTTTTATACCTCATGTTTATCCTTTTCTGTTGGATGGTTAAGACCAAGATAAAGTAAGACATTTTCATATACTGTAGTTAATCTTGTTTATATATTTCTTCTACAGGCACATTTTAGCTGTTCTTGAGCTGACTTTAACCTTAATTTCAGATTTAGCTAAGTCTTTCAAATTACCTGCTAGAGGTTTAAATGAAATTGTAAAACCCTATAAATCAAATTAGTTTTTCAGATATGGAAATGTGGTATATACTCAAACAGGTCTCCATAACAGTTTTAATACACTAATATTTTTTGTATAAAACATGGTGGAATTCTGCCACATATAGCAATATACCAAAAGAATAGAAAAGGAAATTATTTTTGTATCATATAAGAAGTCTTTTCTTTGAAGATTTAGTACTGGCCACATCAAACTATTTATCTGGGCCAGTTGGAAAATATCTCATTATAATAGTTCATAAGAATATAACTTTCATCCTATAGTTCAAAATTATGGTAGAATTTCTTCAATATGCTTTTCAAATGATTAAAGAGAAACATATGTATCAGATCACAATATGCTCTAAAAAACACTTTCATTTGTATTTTAGTGTCAGATTATAGACCTTCTTGTCAAAAGACGTGTGAAATATTGCAAATTTCTTACACTAGGAAGTCATTAGTGTTCATATTTCCCCTATGTTATTTATTATAGTCTGGAAATAATATGACAGTGACTGTTTTAGTAGTCATTTATAAGAAAGTGGAGGTGTACAAATAATTATGACAGCAGTGTTAGAAATAATGAGTATAAAAATATGTGTATTAAAAATGTCTCTATGTCAAATGATTTTAGTATACTGTGAGCACTTCATGAGTATTCTATGAAGGGGCTGACATGAGCTGATCTTTATGGTGTATTAGGCAGAAGAGAACAGACTCAGAAGTATAAATTTGGATCTTGTAGTAAGAAAAATAGATCCTACGGCAGTCTCATTGGGTGACAGAAATAAGAGGGAGGGATCAGAGAAGACTGAGTTGGAATGGTCAGCAGTGATCAGGTGTCAGCACCCTTAAATTCAATGTTCAAAAATATTAAACTAAATATTCTCTAAGCAATGGAAGAGAAATATAAGTTTCTAGTAAAAGTTTTGGGACCACAATATGTGTAGTTTAGGAAGATACTTTGGAGTATGGGTGCGGAATGATGGTCAAATCTTGGAGATACACTATCAGGGGATGTTGCTTAGATGCACGGAAAGAAAGTCAAGGTAAGAGGTGAGGTGAGCGTAAGGATAAAAACATGGCCACAGAAACTGGGGATCATGTAAAGAGAAGAGACCACAGGCCCTTGGAGAAGTAGAATGGACAGTATTATGATAGGTAAGAGTGTCCATGAAAGTTGTTACATTATACCATTTTGGAGATAAGGACACTGAATATACCTAACATTTGATGGAATATTTAGAAACTCTTAACACTGAACCACATTTATTTTGCTCACCATGAAAACTTTTGAATAGTAAACATCAACAGAATGGAGTTGTGATTAAAACTTAGCATTACTTTAGTATTTAAGGAAGTTATTTTACAAGAAAAAGATTTCACAAAATTTATTAATTTCTGACTTTTCAATGGTATAATACACACATGCATGCAAACCACTCACATGCATATGGATATAAATGTATGTAAATATAATTTCTTTTGGAGTTTACATGTACTAATAACATTGTATAATGTGAGAAAATGAGAGCATTTTAATTTTTTAAAATTATTATGGAATTGCACAACTTGAGGAAACTAGGAGAGATTGTGATATGTGCATACATAACTATTCTTTTAAAACTATTCTATCCACTTGCTTTGGTGCACAGTGTACAGGGCATGCATATTATTGAAGTGTTAAATGTAATTCCTATCATTTGATATTAAAACAAATTAATATGTATAAACCAGGGACTATTCACAAGGGATCTATGTATGACAGCAATAATTGATAGGTAAAGTTGTTATTATCATTCCACCATAATTTAAATGTGTGCATTTGTTCTCATTAAAATATTGTAAATATTTCAAGCTTGAAAGAATCTGGTTAATCTTTATTTGTTAGCTAGTGCATTTTAGATAATATCAGTGTTAAAAAGTATCTAAAATTGATGGATTCATAATTTTATTTTATTGTTATTTATTTATTTTTGATGGAACCAGAGTTCATCAATTTTAATCAGCAGCTTTCTTTCTTTCTTTCTTTCTTTCTTTCTTTCTTTCTTTCTTTCTTTCTTTCTTTCTTTCTTTCTTTCTTCCTTTCTTCCTTTCTCTCTTTCTCTCTCTTTCTTTCTTTCCTTTTCTATTTTTTGTGGGTACTGAGAATTCAACTCTGGACCTTGCACTTGCTAAGCAGGCGATGTGTCACTGAGCTATATCATGACCCTGTATTTTCAATTATTTATTTATGTATAGACATTTTCCTTTCACTAATTTAAAAACACATTATATGCCTGATTTTTTTTAGAAGATAGATAAGATACAACTTGTGACATTCAGTAGCCAACTTTGGTGAAATAGAAAAAAAATGTTCAAGTAATTATAAGGAAGGGGCAAGAGGTAAGCTAGAACTAAAGGAAAATAACAAGCAGAGGAGATGCTACCTAATTTAATTTTTTAAAAGAGCTGCTTAGTTTTTTTTTTTTTTTTTTTTAGAACCAGGGATTGAACTCAGCCCCTTGTCCTTGCCTGCCAGGGAAGTGCTTATTCCACTGAGCCATCTCCCCCTCCCTGAGCTGCTTAGTTTTAAATGCCCACCTACTCATTTTCACTCAGCAGCTAAGTCAGAGAAGAATCAATTTGTCAGGCAATGCTGTATATCCCATAATTTCTACATCTTATCACTGTCCCAAGAGATGTGACCTTCCTTTCCTTTCTTGATTACAAAATTCAGTGATTCCAGTTCCTGATACTTGAGGGGCCTGCAATGAATCATGAGAACTGGCTTTATGTGCTGGGCAGATCACAAGTTCTAGCAAATCTAAAGTATGAGAACACATTTTTAAAATCTACCTGACATCTGTATGTCTTCCTAGAAGGTGGAGATTTTCATTATTTCCCTCATAATCACATTTCTTTCCACGTTAATATACAAAGTTCTGTATATTCATATTTTCTTTAATGTATGCATGAGGATTACTATGGTGTTTTCATTCTGACAACCTTTTCTAAATTTCCACTATTTTTATACTCTTTTCCTTTAGTGATGGCTCACTTGTCTCCATTGTTAAAGAGGCCAAAGCACAAATTAAAACAGTCTGTTCTTTGAATATACTGTTAATAAAAAGTTTCAAATGCTAACATAAATATTCAGAATCCAGAGAGAAAACAACGGTTTGTTCACATTGTTCAAAAGTAGAGACTTTCATGAACGCTTTGGGTCTTCAGAGAACAAAAATAGCACTGAAGATCAGAGTAGAGGAGAAGTGTTTCTCTGCATTGGGCTGATGTATCCAGAGGACAATGCACTGTTTTTCTACCCCATTGAGTGCTGACATCTGGAAGATGGCCCACAGAAGAAATTGTGGTCTATTGGCAGGGATATGACCCAAGGGAACAGACCGAGATAAGGAAGGGATGCACTAAAACTCTTTCTCTTGGTGTTGTAGTGCCTGGGCAGTATCACTCAGTGGTTGAACCAAATGGGAAGCAACCAGCAAGCAGACCCAATGGAGGAAGCCTTCTGGAGTTATCTTTTCAGAAATACATCAGTACAGAGGAGGTAACATGTGGCTCCAACGAGAATAGGCTACAGATACCACTGTGATGTACTAATGAAACTTTCTGACACTGTTATTCAGAAGTTGCTGTTATTGTCCTACAAGTCTTCCCTTGGGTAATTAACATTACATAACTTCTTCAGCCTTCTATTATTTTACAAAGCTACTTCTATTTTTAGTGAAGTAGGATGAGGAAGGATGAAACACATTCATAGGCAGAAGGCCTCAGGGTCTATTAAGAGCTATTAATATTATTAATAGAAAATAGTAGGGTTATGTAGACTTACTAACTGGAAAGGATCACTGTGGTGGCTACAGGCTGGGAAATCTCATGATGGCACATCAGTTGAGAAATAACCAGGAGGTCTTTACAGTGCCCAGAGACTGTGGGCTTGGCTATGGACTCCACAGTGCTCTGTATTGCACTCAGTTTACACTGAGAGAAGTATTTGATAGATTAGGCGCCATAAGCATTGGTAACACTAGCATAATTCACTCCATTGTATAATAAGCTTTCCAAGAAGCAGCTGATTCAGCACAGAGGTAGAAAGGCGATATTTCTCAATAGTACACTGATCTGCACAGCCCTCACCATCCTTTAGATGATCCTTATCTGGGCTGTCTGCTTTGGGCATACTTTGAATATGTCCCTGACTTGGCTAGAGCCTGGGGAATAGAAAAGGCATAATTCAAGAACATAATACCAAGTGCTCTACTTTTGCTTACAGGTGATATAATAAGGCAGGGGGAGAGAGAGAAAGAGAAAGAGAAAGAGAGAGAGAGAGAGAGAGAGAGAGAGAGAGACAGAGACAGAGACAGAGAGAGACAGAGACAGAGAGAGAGACAGAGACAGAGAAACAGAGAGACAGAGACAGAGACAGACAGAGATTGAGACCAAGACTGAGACAGAGAGAGATCCACATATTTTGTAGGCTTTTTAAAGTAGTGAGTTCCTATCACTCCATTTCAGGGTCAGATTTTATTTGATCATTTCCAAGGGGAAAGTCTAGAAAAGACAATCTTGAAGATATAGAGTGATGCAGAATCTTAATGTAATCAATCTCTTTACATTAAAGATGTGACAACTAGCCCCAAGTAGGGAAGTTATTTCCTATGGTGATTTTGGTGAAGACAAATCCAAGGCCAGAATGGCATTTTTCTGGCTTTTAGGTAGGTCATATTTGTAAAGCAAGAATCTTCTCAGTAAATCTAGAAATACCTGACATGGTGTTGCACAGAATCATAAGATTAACATATTTTGTTAACTTTTGATTTCTACTTCAGGAGACTGATTTTTCTTACTTGAAGTAATTCCCTTAAAACTATTCTATTCATTAATAATGCAGATGCCTTGTGTGTGTGATGATCCTCACCTGTGAATCATATATATATATAAACTTATAGAGACAGTTTACCAAAGAAGGCAATTTATTGAGTAGGCTTCTTTCATTTTTAAAATAATTTTATTCATTTTAATGAGAAAAAAATAAATAACAGCGAAACAGTTTCAAAACAGGTTAGTAGAACAGTTACAATAATTAATAATTGCATATTGTTGTGTTGCTAGTAGTTATTCAGAGGACAAGATGTGGACATGATAACTTATCTGAAGAATATTAGAATGAACTTTTATTCTCAATGAAGTAAGAGAAAGTAGCTATATATCTTAACTCTCTTGTGTATACATACATATTTTTTGTCCTTTTTCACAACAAAAACTGTCCTTTATTTACAATTATGTGAAGTTAGTTAAGCATGACACTATGTTGCCTAGCAACTGATAGCTCTCCTTAATCAGACAGACTGTTCATCTCAGGAGTGAAGTAGCTTGTTTGCTTTAGGTATTGGGCCAAGTCCCATTACATATTTTTCATCAATTTCCTAGCTTCGTGGCTCCCAGCATATCCCCCTTTTTCATTTTTTTTTGTCAGAGATGGTGTCCCACACAATTAGACAAGCTGTATTTGGAGTAGGGAAGATAATGGAAAGAAGAGAATGAAATGTAAAGGTAGGAAAAGAATTTGAATAGCCATAAGGTATATGGTGGAGGAAGGACATAAAGACTCATATCCTAAAGGTTAGCACACAGTATAGCAAGGCAGTTTCAGAGAATATATGAAAAGAGATAAAAAGACATATATCTAGAGATTGTTGTGAAATGTTTAGATGCATTTCATAGTCTTTGAGAAAAATGTTTAAGATTTATTTTAAAAATTGTTTTTCAGAAAATAAGATTTAAATATTTTATAGTATTTCAAGGTTGATTCCTATAGTCTTTCAAGCGTATGAAATCATCATGAAATATTTGATTACATGAAGCTGTGGCTATTTGTGGTTCTGGGATTCAAAGGGATTGCAAAAAAGTTGCAAGGGAAAAATAAGCAGGATTTGTGTTTATAGAAAGCAGTAGAGGAAACTATTTTGGGTCCAGGGACTTTCTGGAATAACATTAATTTTGAAAACCTAGTAATTAATTATTTCTATTTTAGATGCTAATATATTTATACATCAGTTTTTCTCTTTTGACCACTCTGAATAGATATAATCCTGAAAATATTTCACAGCAACAAAAGATTAAAGCCAATTTTTCCCATTAGATTTAGTTTTATTTTTTCTTCTTAAGACAAGATCTTGCTATATAGTTCAGAATGATCTTGACCTGAGCTCATTAAGTTGCCCAGGATGGCTTCTAGCTCACAGAGGTGTGCTGGCTCAGCCTCTCACCTACTGGGATTACACATATGCACCACCCTTCTGGGAAAGTTGTGGTTAGTTATCACAAAATTGTTGAGTTTCTTTGTAGAGTAATACAATGATCAAAACAATACTGGCAAGTTTACTTACACTTTAAGAAAATGGACAAAGTTCAATGCCCAAAAGAGATACATTTAATATTATTTTAACTGAACAAAATATTTGTGAAATCAGTGAATTTATGCAATATTTGTGGTTACCATTATTTTCAGAGTAGATGGTTGATTCCCTGTTATATTAAATTAAGCATTATGGCATTAATTTAATATCGCTGTCACTGTAAACACAAAAAGAATGGTAACTAGCATGGAAACAAATAAACACACAAAATTAAAATTTTAAAAATGTATTAACTTACTAGTTAGTTAAATCTGCAGCTATCTTTGTCCATTTGAACTTTGCACTCACAGAACCATGAATGGTCCTTTAATTTTTTATTAAATTGATAAACTGAATAAAGGAGTTGAGGTGACATAATGCTTTTGTTTTGCTGTCATAGTTGCTTGACTAAATTGCAAAACATGAGGAAAGTAGGATAAAGCAGCAAGGAAGAAACAAGAAAAGGAGGAAAGAAGCTCCTAATTGAATACTAAAGCTCAGTGCAAAATATTTATACTCATATTTTATAAATTTCTGCAGTCTATTTCTTAACTGACATAAAATTATGCTTATCATGTTCAGGACATATGTGATGTTTCTTTACCATTCAAATCAGTGTCCACCATTCTTCTCAATCATTTTTTTTAGTGAAAACATTTAAAACTTATTCTTCTATCTTTGAAATATACACATTACCTTATTAGCTATTACCATCCTACCATGCAAGAGATCAGCAGAATTTATTACTCTTATTGTGATATAGTGTATTTCCAACTGGAGAACAATTCCCCATGTCTCCCTTCCACCTACCCTCTCCTGTCTCTGCTAAGCACTGTCTTACTTATACTGAGTGAGAACATGCAGTACGCAGGTGGTGTTTTCTGTGGTTGTCTTATTTCATTTATGATAATGCTCTCCACTTCCACTCATATTGGTGCAAACGATAGAATTTGATTCTCTTTTCATGGATGAAGAGTATCCAAATATAAATATCACATATTTTGGGTTGGGGAGATAGCTCAGTGCCATAAGCTCCCTCCTGGCAGACACAAGGTTCTTAGTTTGATCCCCAGTATCAAAAACCAAACAAACAAATATCACATTTGAAAATGCATTAATCATTTGATAGTTATATCAAGTTAAGGTATTCATCAAAATAATAATCTGAATGAGAGACAACCTACAGAACAGAAAATCAATTTTAATTTATATGTAACATAGGTGAATATTCATAATAGATAAGGAACTAGAACAACTCCATAGAAAAATAATGTGATTAGAAAATGGGCAATAGACTGAAATGCACATTTCTCACAAGAAGAAATTCAAGTGGCCAACAAGTACATAAAAATAAATTTCAATTTCATTAATCATCAAGGAAATGTAATCTAAAATCACAATAACTTAGCACTTTAGTTAGAATGGCTGTAAGTCTTCATAATAAATACTGGCAAGAATATGGAGAAAAGGGGACCCACACAGAATTTTAGTTGCAATGGTAGTACAGCTACTATGGAAAATAAAATAAGGCTCCTCAAAATGCTGAAAATAGAACTACCGCATGATCCAGCAATAACATTAATGGCCATATATACTAAGCAAGCAAATATTCAATATATTGAGGAGATATATGTATTTTCATTTTTATTTTGCAGCACTATGAGTAATACTAAAAATTGGAAACAACTTTAAATATTTTATTTTTTTCTTTTGAAATAAAAAGTTTAGCCTTCAGATTTTGCTAGTTGTCCTGAATGTTTTATTCAGTTATATCCATTTGAATTTTTCAGAATGAAGCACAGATTTAATGAGGTCTTCATTAAATTCCACTTCACTCTGTGTCAGTATCCTTTATATACTATCACAGTTGAAAGCCAATTATTTTAAACAAGAAATAAACAAGGCCTTGAGGAATACATGTTAGGTGGTCACTGAATTTATTGAAAACAAGATAAGGCATGAAATGTATGTTTGTTTTATATGTGACGATCATTTATAATAAACATGGAAATAACTTTTTCTCAAGTATGTGTCAACTGGTAACAAGAACCTCAGGCTCACAATAAGCAAACTGTAAATTGGCTGAAAATATAGCAGTGACCTTTGCTGAGGTATCCAGTGCTTAGAACTTAAATATGCTTTGGGGACACTAAAATGTGTGGCATTTTCCTTGTAAAGTGTACTCATTATAGGAGTAGAATATTTTCACCTTTGTCCAGAGCTTCTATATCTGATAGTCAAATTCACTTAGCTGATTATGAAAATACAGTTATGCTACCAGATGGATATGCACATAACTGATTGCTTGGCCTCAGGATGTCAGTCTGCAGGCAAAAATATTTTCTACAGTAACAGCACAGAAGCAGCAAAACTTAACATTGTAAAAAGAGATATAAATTACTTGGCTGTTTTTTTCTATCTGTTCAAGAATGTTTGGTATAAAGGGATTTGTATGATTCATTGTTATACAACTAATATATTCTCTAGTGGATAAATTAGAAAGTAATTCATGTGAATGCCTTAAAAAGAGAAGAAAAATAAACTTTCCTCATGCACCACGTTTTGGGCTGGGAGACAGCTCAGTGGCATATGTGCTTGCTGGCAAGCACAAGGTCCTGGGTTCAGTCCCTGGTACCACCAAAACCAGACAAACAAACAAATACCTTTCCTCATGTGAATGTTTTTTTTTGTTTCTAAAAAAAAAAGAAATTATATTCCGAACATTGACTGCTGACCAGAAGCGGGATGCATTACTGTCATATGACTCCTAATGCGCAATCAGGAATTCGTCCATGGTGATGGCACTCTTAGGGTTTTAGTCAAAGAGAAGAAGACTTGGTGCTTGCCACTGTCCTCCATCCTTGTTCTGTGGAATGCAATTATTGAATGAGTAGCAATGAAACATCAGTCTATGTAGTAGCCATGAGAATCTGCCTGTAAGAAATTTTACTTACTGCACCATAATGGATCCTTTGTTCTGGCTATGATTTTGCTTTGAAATATACGTATATGTTCATGTACATTCTAAACCATGCTTCCAATTGGTACACCCAGCCAGTGGGTGGGTGAAACCAGAACACACAAGCAGGCCTGTTCCCCAGAGATAGAGAGCTGCCCTGATGGGAAACTGGCCCAGGACTTCCACAGTGCTTTATTCCTCTTTCCTTATAGCTTCACTATGATATCACATGCAGGTGCTGTGCTGTTCTTTCTTTCTGGTTTTGCTTGTTCATGAAGAGTGATGCCTGCAGCATGTACCTCAGGGTTGCAGGGCTTCTCCTCTTTCCATCAATTATTAATTTTTCAGACTTAATACTCTCTTAGTGTCTGTATGCTAGATTAGAGCAAAACAATTATAATATGATGCATGACTCAAATTATCCTTGGATAGTAGCAACTTTCCTAGGCTATGCCAACTTAGAACAAATAATACTTAACAAAAATAAGCAAAAATCTACTATTTGAATTATCCTACTATTTTTATTATCAATTTTTTGTGGTTTTAATCAAAGAAAGGCAAGAGAACAGTTCATTTGCAAAAAAATGGATTTTTTCCCTTTATTTTCAATTACAGCATAATTATGAGTTAACTCCTGTGCTATTGTAGGACAGAATCTATACTTCTAATTTCAAATCTTGTTCTCATAAGGAGAGTAAAGGATCAATAGTATTGCTTATTACAAAGTAAAAATAAGCTGAAAAAAATCAAACATTTTACCAGAGTAAGTTTGAAGGCCTTATGGGAGAACAATTATATTACAATGATACTACATTTAAAATTATTAACTGGGTCACTATGTAGTAACCTGCCTCTGTTATCATGCTGTGAATTTTTTCCTTTTCTTTACTGATATGTGGTCTACATATTTTTTGATATGGAATATATAATTAATCATAGATATGAGACCTTTGCCCTTAGAATTGGATATTGTCCTTAGCTGCGTAACGATATTCCAGTAATGATGGATCATATATACAGCACTGGTACCATGAGATTACAGTGAAGTTGAAATTTTTATATTGCCTAGTGACACTGTATCCATCATAATGCTGTAGCACAAAGCATTAATTACAAGCTTTCGGTGATGCCAGATTAAAAAGATCTACTGAACTGCTAGTCATAGAAGATTATACTATATATAATTACATACAACATATAATACTTTATGAATACTAGTTCTGTGCTTACTATATTATTACAAATATAAGATATATGTTATTATTCTAGTGTGTGCTCCTACATATAAAAATTTCACTAGAAAACCATACACCATTTTAAACTGACAACAGCTTCATAGATCTCATGTTTATCATGTCTCTTTGAATTTTTTCTCTTGTGTATTATTTAATTTGTATTTTGTTCACAATTACCCCAAGAGTGACCACAAATTTTATATTCTATAGAAGTAAGTATATGTGTTTCTGCATAAATAGATATATGGACGCTATGTGCTCTAGATGTGTAGTAGGTTATAGAATCTATGTTTGTATAAGTAAACTATAATATTTATATAGATACCTAATTGCTTTGTAATGGATATCTCAGCAGCATTGTCCATGTTAATTTTGATAACATTGATCAATCTTAGTATTTCTATTGCTATTAGAGGACTTTCAACATATCAATGTCTAAAAGGAATCTAGCATAACACACTATGTGTTTAAAGAAAGTGACTTACTATTAATTTCATTTCTTGATACATAAAATAAATATGATAAATTAAGATGCTTGCTATATCTAATATATACTCCAAAGTGGGCCAGAGTTCAGGCTTTCTGCTGTAGAACCCACTCCAGTGCCCGCGTAGATCAGGAAGACCAAGGTTTCATGGTCATCTGTGTAAAAACCCAGGTTCAGGAAACAGGTCCATTCCAGAATGCAACTGGTGTTGTAGTTTGGGCATTTTTCAAGGGAAACAGTACAATACAGGACACATTTGACAAGAACATTTTCTAATGAATCACCCAAGAATCATAGAAAGAATGTAGGAAATCCACATACTAAAGAGAAAAGAATCAACCTGAGGCCCTGGATATATCACAGAAGCCCAGCTGAAAACCTTGAGGTCACAACAACACCTCCTACAAGTCCAATTGGAGACCTACAGCCCATGACAATGTCTCATTCAGGCCTGTTTCACGGATCTGCAGTGGGCAGGTCCAAAAGTCGGTGGTGTAACCTAGAAAGTGTGTTCCAGAGGGATGAAGGGTCTCTGCCAGCAGGCTGCGGGATCTGTACTGGAGCCAGGAAGCAATGCTGTAGGTAAAAGGCAGAGCCCCTGCAAAAGTACCGTAGCCATCTTCAGTCAAAGGGATGTCCCAAGCTTCTGCAGTGATAAGAAAAGCTGAGCTCCAATCAGGAAAGCCAATGTGACATTCTCCAGAAGACCAAGCCAGCATATGATGCTCAAGGTGAGGATCAGAGCTCCCTTAAAATGAACTGTGGCCATTCTCAAAGACAATGAGCTGCCGAGCTCCTCTTCTGAAGAAAACAGTCAAGTTCATCAGCAAAGCCAGGTCCTCCAGCAGAATAGTCCAAAGGGGCTAGCAGCTTCCAACAGCTCCAACTGCTTCTCCAAACATATTCCCTAAGACACTCTCATCAGCTTCTCCAGTTCTGCCCCGTATGCTGCTGGCAACAGTCCTCAGATGGTCCTCCCACAACTCTGCACCATGTTGGCTTTGTTCTGCTAGGTGTAACAAGTTGACCACCAGGTGGCAGCCCACCACAACTAGCTCCTACAAAGTAGCTTCAACTCAGATCCACAGTAGCGCTGGTCAGCTCCTGTGAATACAGACTTCAGGTCTGATAGGAACTACATGTTCATCTACCCACTAACCAAGCACCATGCTAGTTTTTGTTACGTAATCCAATAGAAAGGACTCCTGACCTGAACCATCCTGACTGACTGCCCATTTTCATTGGATGGTTTGATTGATAACGAACTTTTGTGGAAAATGCCAGTCTGTAGAAACTGTTAAATTCTTACCTCAAAAATGCAGACATAAACATACATCAACAAGAACAAAGAAAAAAATAAAGTTAACATCATCAAAAGAACAAAATGACTCAATGGGTAACCCTACTGAAACGAAAGATATATTTGTCTAAAAATAATTCTAAGGTAATTCAGCAAAATTCAAGGAAAAATAGAAAAAATAGTTCACGCAGTAAAAAGATAATAAATGGTTGAATAAAAAATGCAATAGATAAAATGAAATTAAGAAAAATTTTAAAAATTCTTCAACTAAAAAAAGTATAAAAGAAAGGAAAATTCAATGAAGAATATAAATAACTGAATTAATGAAGCAGAGGAAATAATATATAAAGTTGAGGAAAGATTATTTGAAAAATAGCAAAATGGAGGAGAAGAAATATAAATATATTCATAAGAAATTTATAGGATATATGAGACAACTTCAAAAGAACAAATATATAAGTTGCAGGATATGTGAAGAGTAAAAAATGAGAATAGAGTTTTTAAATAAATATTAGTGAAATGTTTAAAATTTAGAAAAGTGTTAGATATATTTAGATACACAAAGGTCCAAGATAACTCCAATCATATTCAATTTGAAAAAGACTATACCAAGATATAATTAATAAATCAAAAACATTAATGAGTATGATGGTTATGATAGATGAGTATAAATCACCAAGCATATTACTGTAGGCAGAACTGGATGTGTTTATAAATGATGCAGACTAGCAAACCATGTAGGGGGACCCATTTTGGACAGGCATGGCACCAAGACGTAGGCACGTATTTTGGGTAGAATGAAAGGGGAAAGGAGAAGGAAATATCTTCTATTCTTCACAGCTGCAGTTTTCACTACTGACTTTGGATGCTGACCTCTGTCTTCTGCAACCTCCAAGTGCAGATTCTTCAGCCTTCCAATGTTGCATTGGTGACACACATAACATGCCTGACTTTTGATTATTGGTTGTGCTACTGTGTGCTCTCCAGCACATACATAGCATTTTGGATGCTGTAAAGATTCTCCTGATTCTGAATCTGTAACCCTATTGCATAAATCCTTTGTATAATCTTCTGTAAGTTTTGTTGAATCTGTTTATTTAGAGAACCTTAACTAACTAATACAATGACAAAGATCCTGAAGCTTGAAAAAAATTATAATATTTTATCAATGTAACTTGTAGTGGGTTTGCTAACAGAAGCCTCTCAAATCAGGAAAAATAAATGAGATTATGTATTCAAAATTCAGGGAAAAAATTTCGAGTTAAGAATGCTCTACTTGCAAACTGGGTAAAGCTCTCCTACAGAAACAAAGGAGAGAGAAAAACATTCCTGAGAAACAAAAACTGAGGAATTTCACCAGTACCAGAGTTAGCTTATAAGAATAATAAGGATTTTTAGAAATATGAATACTTAAAATTATTAGTTATGATAATTGCTAGAACTTTTCAAGCTAAAAGATGAGGACTCTATCACTAGCATTAATATATTAAAATTCTAATAATTTTATAGCAACAGATAATATTCTTAGATATAAAACTAAAAAGGCCTTGGATATTCAAAACAATCTTGATCAAAATAATAAATGAAGAGACATCACTTTTCCTGAGTTTAAAACATATTATGCAACTATATTACTCAAAATAGCCTGATATCAGCATGAAAGAGGCTAGAAAATCCAGATATAAATCCAAGTGCTTAAAATCAATTATTGGGAAAGGTGTCAAGAGCATACAATAAGAAGTTATAGAATCTTCCATAAATAGTGTTAACATGGATGTCAGCATGCAGAAGGATGAAATCAGAATCATGTCATTCATTCATTTATTTATTTATTTATTTATTTATTTGTTTGTTTGTTTGTTTGTTTATTTATTTATTTATTTATTTATTTATGGAAAGACCAGGGATTGAACTCAGGTCCTTGCACTTTTCAGGGAAACACTGGGCATCTCCCCAGCTCCAAAAGTTCTTTTTTTTTTTTTTCAGAACCAGAGATTGAACTCAGGCCCTTGCACTTGCCAGGGAAGTGCTTGAGCCATCTCCCTGGACCCCCAGAACCATGTTTTGTAAACTAAAATTCACTAAAAACATAATAAATCTTCAAATGGAACACTGTGGCAGTTGCTGAGGTTGGCAAATTAATCATATGTAGGAGGGCAGGGCAAGCACAGAGTGCCTAAGCTGTCAAGCTACCTCAGTCTTAGAAAAAAGCATCCTGCCTGGCCAACTTCAACTATTAGTTGCTTGGCAACCTTGGGTCTCCTGACACTAACTTTGCAGAGGTATAAATAAACTCCCACACTATAGTTCTTTGGGTCTTTTGCCAATCAGGTATGGTCTACCATCTGACCTCAGGCTATTACTTCTTGTCTTTATTTTCTAGGTCCTGTCACTGTTTTCTCCCAAGAACCTTGGAGAGACCAATGAATCCCTAGAGAAGACCTAAAACTGTAAGACTATACAAAAAACATAGTGAAAACTCCCATGACATTGGTCTACGAAGCGATTGTTGAATATGACCCCAAATGTCACCCAAAAAGTGATGTTTGTTCTTATTATTCTTATTAATGTTATCATCATCATCACCATCACCATCATCACCATCCTCACCATCATCACCGTCATCATTTTAGTACCAGGCACAAACTCAGGACCTTGTGTTTGCCAGGTGGGCACTGTGTCACTGAGCTATATTTGTGATCCCAAAAAAGGAAAATTGGACAAATGGTTTTATAACCCAAAAGCATTTCCTGAGCCAAGAAAACAATCAATGGAGTAAATATATGATTTATAGAATAGAAAAATATGTCAAACACTTATTTAATAAGTTAGTATATTAAATATAACATACAAGGAACTTTGAAAATGAGTAGTAAGAAAACAAATGTAATTGAAAACGGACAACTGATATGATTTAGCCATCCTGCCATGTACAGTGTACCAAACAATATATAGTACATGATAAACATACACATGCTTATTTGTCAGTTAAGCAATAAAAGCTGAAAATAAAACATCCTCTTTAGAAAACATATACTTTTGATGTTAACTTGAAATCTAATTACAGCCATAAGTAGACAGTGTCTACTTATTTCTTAATTTTTTAATATCACTCTGCTATTTTCATTCATTTGTTTATCCTTTCTCTTATGTTTTTTTTTCAGAACAGGGGATTGAACTCAGGCCTTACCCTTGCTAGGGAAGCTCTTAATCTACTGAGTCATCTCCTTAGCCCTTCCCTTATTTTTCACATAAAGATAAAGTCATTAAAACTATCCCAGGATGCATTGCTAAGTTACTGAATAAAACTCAGTGATAGGCCAAAGATTACAGTCATGAATGAAACTATTTCAGTTACAGTAGAGACTGAAGTTCCTTAAGAGGAATACTAAAACTGAGAAGATTATGAAGCCTGCAACAATGGTTAAATTGTTACATTTCCTAACCATATTAACACTATACAAAGTGCAGAATCAACAAGCAGTAAAATGCTATTTTCAATAGCCACTAAAAATGATTCTCTGTTAACAATATTCAATTCTGGCAAACACAGGACTTTTGATACAGCAGAGTGACTGCATCCTTGGGATACATAAAGAGAATTACAGCAAAAAACTAAAATGATCAGGCCTTTGAGATAACTCAGTGGGCTAAGCGCTTGCTTAGGCAGTGCAGGGGCTGGTTCCACATACTGCACCAGCCCTGCTCCCGGGCCTGCTGAGTCCATCGGGGACAGGGGTGTAGTGGCTCACACCTGTAATGCCAGTGCTGGGCAGGCTGTAAACAGGAGGCTTACTGTTAGTCTAAGCTCCTTGGTGAGACCCTGTACCAAGTTAAAAAAATTAAAGTGATCAAATCTATGCGCATATTTTATCTTATACGTTCATGTTTGTGAAGAAATGATGTTAAATGTATAATATAACTTCATTTCTGTATAATGTACTCCATTATATATAAACATATATATAATATGTTTATATATATAAACATATTATATATATATATAATATGTTTATATATATAAACATATATATAATGGAGTACAGCATTATTGAGCCATAAAGAAGAATAAAATTTTATGTTTCATTGGGCTGGCCTGATAGCTCAGTGGATTAAGGTGCCTGCTTAGGCAAAGCGCTGTAGCTGGGGTTCGATCCACAGCCTACCATGATGGCCTCACGTGCTGAGCATGCTGAAATGACTTTGGACACTTGGCATGGTGGTGCAAGACTGTAGTCCCAGCACCTGGGAGGCTGTAAACAAGAGAATCATTACAAGGCCAATCTACATAACGAGACCCTGTAGAACCTATAGACCCTGTCCCAAATATAGAAAGAAAAAAAAGAGAGAAAAGAAATTTTGTGTTTCAGTAAAATGAAAGGAACTCGTGGTTGCATTATTTGGTCAAATAAACCAGATGCAAAAAAGACAAATGGCATATATTCTTTCAGTAGAAGCTAAAAATGTGCACCTGAATGTGGAATATTGTGTATTAGAAGTTGGCAAGGTAGGAGAGGATGGAGAATGGATATAATGAGCTTAGGTTTAATGAAGTATACATTTGGGGATATACTACATGGAACCTCATAAGTGTGGCAGTACATGCTAACCTGAAAGAAACAAAATACTAAAAATAGAAACAGGTATTATAAATGTGAATTAATGTAATAATTATTATGAAAGCTAAGTAAATAAGTAATTCTGAGAGTGAAAATTATATATATATATAATATATTATATATATGTACAAGATAATTCGTGATACCATGTAAAAGTTTAGATTAAATTAAAAATAAAATGAAAAAACAAAATTTATAATGGGGCAGGGTTTAAAAATACATACTAGAACAGGGAAAAAGGTTAGAGGCATGTGATAATATTAATTTTAGGGACTGACATTATATATGATTAATTCTTTTTTAGAGTCTTCTGTGTTAGGTGTAATGTGTGTGATGTACCATTTTATATGTCAATAAAAATTTAAAGTACAGAAAGTAGGTTCTACTGAAGACCCTGGGTGGAAAATTTTATCATCTTTGTTAAGAGCCACTTCCTAGACTGATCCAGAAATTATACCAAGATGTATCAGAAATATTACAGACCTTATTAAATTGGTTTCTTTACATTCTTATGCCAAAATATTAATATTTTGTCTTATTCAGATAAATCACAAGGAATATCTCATTAAATCCTTTTCTTAAGTTAGATAAAATATGAATTTCCTAAATAACCAAATCTTTTAAACAACGTATCATTGGTACATGCGTGGTATTTCACGTCAACAGATTGCTGGTGCTGCCTATGAAAGGCTTTATGTCTGTTCTGATCTGTGAGGCTATCCATCATTTTCTCTGTTTGTTTTTTTTCTGTTTTTAAGGTATGTGGGGTCTCACTTAGACAGCTAGGACTTGTAGTGACCCTCCTGTTTCCAGCCTCTGCAGCCGTGTGCCACCATCCCGGGTCTTGGGGGCGGGCTCAGGGTGGGGCCGGCAGCCATCCGTCATTTTCACAGATGCAGGACCTTCAGCAGTCTAGGCTGACTGCATTTTGCTTCTGACATTATTCTAAGCAACTTTGTTAGTGTTGATCACCCTTGACTTTCCTAAGATTACTCTAGCTCCTTTAACCTTGGCTTTATTGACATAGAATTGACAGAAGGCAGTTGCTACCTTGCTAAGTGAATTTTAGATATTATCCTATGTTGTTGAGAAAAAGTAAAAGAACAGAGTGGTGTGTAAAGAAGCAAATAGGACAGTAGTGAGTAAGGTTTACATAATTGTGTTTTTAGATAAGGTAAGTTAAGGTTCAGAGGAACTTTGTTAGTAAGTGGTTATGCTGAAAAATAAAAGTAAACAGGAGAAAATAATAGAGAAATTGGGTACATTTATGAGAACTGATGAAATTAATGGAATAAGGTCATTGTCAGAGTGATGAGAGGTTATATAACCAGAGGATCTGTGGCGTCTTTCGATAAGTAGGGTGAAAGAATTCTGGAGACCAAAAAAAAAAAAAAAAAATGATAAGCAATACATTTGTGCATTTCTGAGTGTTGTTAGGCAATTAAATGACGTAATTTTTGCCTTGATCTTTCCCAGGGAAAGGACAACATTTAACTAAAAATAAATGACATGGATCAAATTCTTGAATGTACTGCTGAAAAGAAAATGGTTAAGTAATAGAATTGGTTAGGAAGGGGCTCCATATATTGCTGGTGTTTTGAAAAGAATCGTACTGTTTTTACTTCGGTATATGTTGGCACCTGTTGCACTCATGAAAGACAAGCGATTTTCCCACTTTTGTAAGCAGTTGCATATTCAACATGTGCCAAGTACTTGGCTAAGTGTCGAAAAGAAAAAAAATTGACAAATAGATATGGTTTTCCTTTGGAAGTATACGACAGCACAGCGCAAGATCTAAACATATTGATAATTAGAATCACATTATACTATATGAATGCTTTAAAGTTCAAAAGATTTAAAAATGAAAGAAACCAAGGTAAGAAGGGAGAGAAAGACAGATGGGCAGAGAGAGAGAGAGAGAGAGAGAGAGAGAGAGAGAGAGAGAGAGAGAGAGAGAGAGAGAAAGGGAAAGAGAAAGAGAAAGAGACAGAGAGACTATAGAGAAAGAAACTCTCTCTCTGTCTGTCTCTCTGTCTTTTATCTACTATAGGGTATACTACTTCTGCTTAACCTTTCCCTACCTGGGTGAAGGTGATACTAACCTATTTCAAGAGTCCATAGTTAACTTGACTTAGTCTTTTATATTATGAAGAGCCCTATGAAGCTGTAACACAGAAGTACGTTGTTAAGGTGATGTGTTGGAGGAATTTATTACAAAGTTTCTATTTTTATCCTTGGAGTGTAAGGTCATTCCGGAATTATGTTGTAAGTTTGACACTTCAGTACTTTATAGCTTAACTATTGCAAGTGACAGCATATCATTTTTCGCTAGTTGTCAACAAGATGTGTTTCATGCTTTAACTTGTAACAAAATAATAACAGAGCCTTTCTCAGTTAAACACATTAAAGTTGCTTTCTAATAGCCTCTGGGAAATTTCCAAATGGTGATGGTAGAGTTGATAAACAATAGATACTTACCAATGAAATTTCATTCTAGAACAGTATTAAAAACTTAACCAAGCCAAACATTTTGCCTAGGATTAAACAATTAAAATATTGAGCAAATTTAATAAATGCTAATAATGAAATTTAGTAAGTTATAAAATAAATAAATCTGCTCAACTCAGCCAAGTGTTAACCATTTGATGTTGCCTGACTTGTGCTGATTTTGATGGTGCTAGTGATTCCTTCATGGTTCTTCCGACATATTAAGCAGTGCCAATGGAGTTCTGTCACGGAAAGCTTGTTAATGTGTTTTTCACTGCACATGTCAAAATAATTCTTATCTATTTACTGTTGTTTAAACAAGAATTTTATCTACTAGGGTGTTTGTATTGTATTTTTTCATTCTTCGAAACTGTTCAAATGTGTCACTTTATTTTCTAACCATGAAAACCTTATGCAGTATCCAATACTGGTTGTTTACTTCAAAGATGAAGAAATATGACAAAAGGGAGTATTTGTAATTACACAAGACAGAACAAGGTTAGAACTTACCTTTTAATGGAAGCCGCCACTGTGCAAGTTTCTTAATTCTTGGAGCCTCACCTTTCTCATTAGCAAATCGTGATGCTATTCCTACCTGCTCCTACTCTCTGTGAAACTCATAGAATTATAAAATACAGAGCAAGCATAATTATCATAGTGTGGTCTAAGGCATTTTTAAATTAAAGTGTTCATTGATTTTTATAAGAATAGCACATTAGAAAGAGTAGACTTGTTCTGTGCGAACCTTTGAAAAATAACCTTCACTTAGAGAAATGAAGAGAAGATGCGATCTATATATTACTTTCCCTAGAACATGTATAGATATTACTTAAATTTTACAGATTAAAAAGTAAAATAACATAAATTAATTAGTTTTGCTATCTAATAGCACTGTAAACTTTATATTGAAATTGGTTCTTCAGTCTTATCACACTGTAACTATTTAATGGCATATAAAATTGTTCACTCCCAAATGCTAAGCTGTGCAATCTTGAATCTTGGCTATACTTACTTGACTTGTGATTACTTCGATTCCCTCATCTGCAAAAGGAACATATTAAAAGTACCCAAAACTTGCAGTGTAAACAGCTTAACTGTAGAAGATTAAATGTAGAGCTTAAAACAGAACTTGGTACAGAGTGAGAAAATTATCAATATCCATGACAACTATTTACTTCCTTCTGCTTTCTCTGTTTCTACTTAGATTAGCATTCATCTCTTTACCTTATCAATTATATATCTGTATATAATTATATCAAATGTAGAAATTCAAATATGTAATATATTTTCCATTTTTATAGTGCTTGGCTGATTTTTAAAGGATGCTGGCTGAGATGTATTAATTAAATATAATAGAAATATTCCCCTTGGAATAACAATAGTTTACTGTAACACCTTTCTGTAGTAATTTATGATGTCAGTGAAAAATACAAAATATAGATACTACTATTACCTATTAGTGCTATTTTCTTTGAAGTGTGACAATTTTGAAGGATGATGAAAATTTGACGAACATATTAATAAGAAATGACTGTGAGACAAGTGCATCTATCAGTAAATGGTGACAAACCCAGAAAGGAATTTAGTTCAATTACTATCAAATGATTGGAAGAATGATTTATTGATTGATTAATTCTTAACATAATTGAACCTCACATGATAAAAATCAACAAACCCTTTCTAAATATTTTATTAAATGTAAGTGAAAATATTGCTTTTGAATGCAGTGTGTACTCATTTATTTTATGTTTTAAGTTTTTTTTCTCAGCAGGAATCACAAATTTATTAATGCTTAAATATATTCAATCAATCATTTACCATTATGACAAGAAATATATACATTTTTTTAAGGTAAGTTGCAGTGTTTCAATATGGTAATGATAATAAATGTGGTCCTGTACATTATTCTGCAGATCCTTTGTCTGTGTCATCCATGTAGATGGGTCACGGCCAATGCTTGACCAGTTTGCTCTCTGTGAGAGCCTGAGAGAAAATTTTCTCTATATGTGACTCTCCCCAGGCACACTATAGAACTTCAGTCTCTTTCCTCTGAGGTTCCATAATCTCCTTGTTCAGAAAATTTGGAGCTCAACTGAGTTTCATAATGTACAGGACTACAACATAAACCCTGAGGGGACTTCACTGACCACATAAGAAACATAAAGTACATGTCCTGGTATATAAGTCTTGCTCTATCTAGGTCTTAATCATCCAGCAGAAAAGTATAAAAATGAAATATACATCGCGGGGCCATAATATTAAGCTGAGCTGTAAATGGCTATGGTCGACAACTTCTTTGAATAACTCACTATTGTTGGGGAATGCTGGACTGTGTTGGATTGTGTTGTCGAGTTCAAGCACCTAAGTTAGTTGAATGACAATGGAGTGCCCATCTTTGACAGGTGTAGACAAAGGAAGGGGTATAGAAAGGAGGAATCATGATGTGTGTGTATGGACAGTACAGGTGGGATAGATAACGCTGTGCTTCTACATAATCCTATGAGAGGCAAGATTTGCACTAATGGTGGTTGGACAGGATATTATGTCGGCTTCTAGTACTATGGACAGCCACTAGGAAAATAACAAGGTAGAAAGTATTAATTATTGAATCTTTGATGTAATTCAGGTATAAAAAATAAGATATACAAACAGCTACACTCTATTTAATGATAAGAGACATACGGTATAATAATGTCTGTAAGATTAATATCATGTATGCACCTTAGATGATACAAAACATTATGAAAACAGTGTGCAATGTATTAATTTATCAAATCCATCTTGTCAAGGTATCTTAAGACTGTCTCATTGATATTTGTATTTCAATAAAACAAAAATTAAAAAAAAGGATAATAAATGTGCAACTCTGGTGTGATGCAGAGAACAAAGCACAATTTCCCCCCATCGGGGTGAGAGTCAGTCGACCCCTGCAGGCTGTGTTGTTGCTGGTGAAATGTTGGGAATGGAGGCACCTCATTTACAGGTCTGGTCTCTTCCAGATGCACTCATGCTTTTCTGGTGAATTCACTGAATTGATTTTGTTTTTCCTTTCCCAAATGTATTCTGCTTTCTTAACTTTATCTTATTTCCCTGTTCTTTTTATTTATTTCCCTTTTTTTAATTTTTCTTTTCTTTTATTTTATTTTTTGTTTTTTTTTATTTTTTGGTCTTTTTGAGAAAGGGTCTTACTATGCAGTTCAGGCTGGCCTTAAGCTCACTTTGTAGCTCAAGCTGGTCTCAAACTCACAACAATCCTCCTGCCTCAGCCTCCCGAGTGCTGGGATTACAGGCATGCGCCACCACGCCCAGCCTTTATTTTTCTTTTAGTACTAATTTAATGTCACCTAAAAGTAGCAAACATTGTGTTCTAGTTAATCAGAACTCTAGTACTTTTATGGCTTGTGAGTTTCATGTTTGCAAATTATATTTTATATTCCTTACTAATATATATATATATATATACACACACACACATACACACACACACTTTTTGAAGTAGTTCGATATATACCTCTATGTTTTAAAAATATAAACTTAAATTTTAAATATATGTGCATCATTCATTTGAATTTATTTTTGTTTCTGAAATAGAGAATTAGAATGTTCTACGTAAAATTGAGAAAAAACTTGGTGTAGTACATGCAGAGGCTACTATAACCATATCTAATTTTAGATAAATTCTACATGCATGGGATCATTTTGTAGTGATATATGTAAACATTTCCTTCTTTAAGAAAAATATTAACATGACATTGTAAAAGTTAAAGTCATACAATTTTTTAAAGTTCTTAATTTAAATCTTTCCATATATTTACAAAGTTATAGATAAACATAACTGCAATATACACAAAATAATTTCTATGTCTACAATTTTCTCAGTGCTATTTTATACCTTTTTTACACTTCTGTATTGTCTTCACAGTTAAAATTTTGAGGGTGATATCATTTTTCACTTAATCTTTGATTATGAGAATCTTCAGAAATAGTTATTAAATACGTATATTCCCAGGAAGTTCCAATTTAGTAAGTCCTTTCTGTTGTCTTCTTCTGAATACTTAGTTTTTCTTCTTCTTCTTCTTCTTCTTCTTCTTCTTCTTCTTCTTCTTCTTCTTCTTCTTCTTCTTCTTCTTCTTCTTCTTCTTCTTCTTCTTCTTTTCTTGCTAGTCTTTTCAATAGCCAATATCCCTTTGGTTCCATCTTTTTTAGGCCAAAATTTGATTTATGGTCAAACTCAAAATGTTTTACAACATGCCGATGCACTCTTTGCTCTTAGTTCTCAGGGTGAATCTGGCTAAAGCCTCCCAGCAGTAGCTATGACACCCTCTCAACATGAGATTGCTGTCCTTAAATCAGTTCAGGCAAAGTCTCCTGCCAAGAGCAAAATGCATACAGACTTCCTGCAAGGTACAACACACACTTCTGGAGGCCAACATCCAATACAGTCCTTCCCAGCATGGACTCTGGTGTAATCGCTGTCAGCATTCTGGTCTTTTGAGCTCTCATAGGAATCTCCTATATAGTGTACATGTAAGGCATTTCAGACATTCTATTTCCTGAGCTGGCATCTCTAGACCTTTCCTAATTCTTCCACTTCCCCCAAGCCAGCTCCAAGGCTCCTAAACCATATGGTCAGGTGTAATCACAACAACACTTTTCTGGTACTAATTGATTTTTAGATGACATCTTGCTGTCTAGTACAAGCTGACCTTGATCTTAAGGCAATCCTCCTGCCTCAGCCTCCCAAGTGCTGGGATTATAGGCATGTGCCACCACACCTTGCTTCTTGTACCAAATTCCATTTTAGTTATTTTTATCGATAATAAGACAAAAGTACTCAACACTTGAAATTAAAGGAGGAAGGATTTCATAGTTTGTAGAGGTTTGAGTCCATACTCTGCTGGCTCCAAGGCAGCATGATGATGGGGCATACAAACATTGCAGAAGACAAATAGCTTGTGGTTAGAAGCAGGTAGCAAAGCACAGCTCTGGCAAGACCAGGATCCTGAGTTCAATCTCTGGTAGAGATCTAGAAAAAAAATCATAATTCCACTTTTATTTTTAGAGAAAAAAAGACCATTTATGACTTACGATCGTTTATGAAGATCTTATTTCTTTCAAAATTGCATGATTAATGAAATAATATGATATTGTTTTGGAAAGTGAAAGACGATGTTTCATTTTTCAGTGGAAATGACTACAGCTCTTTCTAAATCTTATATTTTATTCAGTCTACTTAGGGAAGTAGCCCTCATACCCTTAATCCTGGTTCTGTGATACTAGCATTTCACCATGAATCAATCCTGGTCCTAACTCCAGGCATCTATGATAAAGCTCCACTATCACCGCATGAGGTGTTGTGGGACACCTAGACACAAGCCATGAAATCTCTAATGGCAACAATCTCGTGTAGAAAATAACTCACTTTTTTCAGGATGTAATTCTTGAGAGAGAACAAAAATTTGTCAGGAAATCATCAATAGACATCCTCTTTCACTTAGGAGCCTGCTCTTGCCAGGCAGGTGCTTTTTCTGCTGAGCTAGCTCTCTGGCCTTAGAATTAAGAAATTTGTAAGAAAGTCTATTATATATGTGCTGGGAAGTCTGTCACCGCCCTCTCCAACAGACAGCAGTGTGGATAACTGCCTGAGCTGCCAACTGCTGCCCATTACTCTGCCCACACCCATGTCCGAGCCAGTGTCTGCTGCGGCTTTCTTTTCTGAGTTTGGAATTTTCCAAGGCGGCTCTTGCTCAGGACACCAGAGCCCCGTGAGAGACATTTTGCGATGCTCACTGCAGTACAGCCCTCCTCCTGCCTACCTCATTCTCCCCTCTATCTCCTTTCACAAGTATCTTATCTCCATTTGGGTTTAAATTTTTGTTCAGCTTATTTCTGACCCATTTGTCTTTATTATTCATAGTATTTTCTCCAATAAATTTTATATACTTTTAATTTTGCTTCTTGAAAGACCCATACTGACATACATGAAGTTATTTGATCCACTCCAAGTTATGATACACAGTATGTATGAGACTTGTCATCTATATTTAATTAATAGCTTGATTTGTACTATAAACCAAGCTCCATCCAATGAATTAACAATCAACAAATAGTTCACTGCTTCAGACTGATATCCCTGGCTGTGGTGGGCGCTGTCCTCTGTGCAGACATTTGAGGACTCAGCCATAGAGCTAACTGCAGTGAAGTGATGTAAGGACTTACTAAAGGATTTCAGGGAAGAGGGGTGGAAATTCAGAAGTCATAAAATAGTATGCAGGGGCCAGGGAGATGGCTCAGTGGAATAAGCACTCCCATGGCAAACACAATGGCCTAAGTTCAATCCCAAGTTCTGCAAAAAAAAAAAAAAAAAAAAAAAAAAAGAAAGACAGAGAAAGAAAATGGTATCCAAAGCAATTATCATTTACTGCAGTTAGATAAATGTCCTATCTCCTTTTGATTAACTTGAACACCTTAGTACCTATCAAAGTATGATACTCATGTATCTTTGGAAGAGAAAATTTAGAAGATAAACTTTATATATGGTTGTTTAATGAGTAAGGCCTTGACAGTGGCATGCCTGGTTTTCCTTACGCTGTCTGCGCAATGATAAGTGCTCACCAGTACTCACTTGTTATGGTGTCTGGGATATTTTCCAGAATAAAAGTTTAATAGCTGGAGTACAAGTAACTGATTGAAACAAAAAGATAATGAGGATGCAAGAGCTAGTAGGTCCTTAAATACTATTACACTTCCAAATTTATGCAGAACTTTCTAAAATAACCTTATGATTATTTTATTCTATTAAATTTTTATGTGAAATTCAATTAGTTTTTGCATCTCTTTTTTTGATCAATACCATTATTTCCAAGATATTATTACACTACTGTAATTATTTTAGGAACACTGTATTGCAAATGGAGCTTGTTTAAATGAGGTTATCCTGTGTAATTATTTTCTAATTATAAACAGCAAATTTATAAAGCTAAACCAATGCTTAACAAAGCATATAGTTGATCTGGCCTTCATTTGCTCATGGTTACTTAAAGAATAAAATTTGCATTCTAATGGTTTATTGCTTCAGTAATATATATTTCTAGGGAAAAAGAGCTAAAAACTATCTTAAAGAGCTGTATAAGAAAGTCCTTTGAGAAAAATGAAATGTTTTTTTTTCCATTTATTTTTATTTTATTAAAATACAAATGTCAATCAGACAGTTTCAAGACACCTTAACCATACAGAGTCGATGAATTAATACATTGCAAACTGTTTCATAACGTTTTGGTATTGTACAAGGTGCATACATGAAATTATATTTACAGGTTTTTTTATAGCTGAATTATATCAAAGATTCAATAATTATTTACCTAGTGGATGACCATAGCACTAAAAGCCGATATAATATCCTGTCCAACCACCATTAGTGCAGATCTTGCCTCTCATAGAATTATGTAGAAGCACAGCGTTA
>PVKA01003997.1:0-30653 GCA_004027165.1 Ctenomys sociabilis | reverse complement strand
ATCTACACCTGTCAAAAGTGGGCGCTCCATTGATATTCAACTACCTTAGGTGTTTGAACTCGACCCCACAATCCAACACAGTCCAGCGTTCTGCAACCATAGGGAGTTATTCAAAGAAATTGTCGACCATATCCATTTACAGCTCAGCTTAATATTATGGGCTCACGATGTATACTTCATTTTTATACAATTATACTTTTCTGCTGGATGGTTAAGACCTAGGTAGATCAAAACTTATATACCAACACATGAACTTTATATTTCCTATGTGGTCATTGAAGTCTTCTCAGGGTTTATCTTGTAGTCCTGTACATTATTCTGTAGTTCCTTTGTCTGTGTCATCCATGTGAATGTTTTGATCCTACTTAGATACAACTATTATGGGTCTGCTCTAGTATCTTCAAATTATTTCATTAATGACTTTAGGAATCTTATTTTTTTATTATCCTTTTGGATTATTTAAAATTGAGAGATATAAACAGGTTCTCAGATATACCTGTATTGACTCATGAAATTAACAATAATTGTCAAACCCATGCTGACTGTGAAGAGGGTTGGTGGAACACTGGGGGATGAGAATTCTCATCTCTTGCTGGTGAGAGTACAGACCTAAAAACACTTCATACTAGAGTATAATTTCGCAGTATTTGGTGAAGCGGTAATCCCCATAATGTTATCCAGTAATTCTATTCTAAGTAACTCCTTAACAACAGTTTCACAAGTAAGGACAATAATTTCTTTTCAATAGAGTTCAGGATGGAAAAAAAAATCAAATCAGGCCAAATATCTCTTACAAGTTCCTGCCCCCTGCTGTTTCAGATTGGCACATGTCATTATTTGTCTGAATGCATAAGTAAATGAAGTGTGATGCCTATGAAACAGACTTCCTACATCGCATATACAAGATTCAGTGAGGAAACTATATGAAATACGGATAGATTAAGAAACAGGGAAGAAAGAAAACCGAGGCATAGAATGCTAGATTCTGTATCACCTAGTGAAGCAGGGCACAGCTTTGACAGTGAGAGGCAATTGTTGCAGGGATGGATCCAAAAGATAATCACACTTTATCTGCATTACTGAACTCGCTGCAAAAAAATATAAGGCAAACAGAAAATGTAAGGAATTGTTTATAATTTCTGATTTTTAAAAATTTCTTATAAAGAGATTTAAAAACAATGAACTGTTGTATACATGATTTCTTTTCATACCTACGGTTAAAATTAGTTGATGATAATAATTATTGAGAAGAGATACTATTCACCTCCTTATGGTCTTTAGATTTAGAGGGTAGATGGTGGGGGTAATCAAAGCTATTGTTTGGTATGATATCTGTTCAGTGTTGTTTGGACAGATCTCAGAACTGTTGAGTAGAAATTTATCTGTCTGAACACACAGTTAACTCATAAATAGTATCTTTTGGTTGTCAGGAATGAGGCCATACAAAGGATTCTGCAGAATGCCAGCTAGATAAAATCTTAGGAAACAAATTTTTTAAGATAGGTAAATTATACTTTTTGATTATCACGAGGAAAGACTACTTGTCCCTATAAAAATGATGAAGTTCAGCTCATATACTTCTAATATATCAACTCAAAACTGATTTATGACATATTTGCAGCTGTTGTTTTCAAATTAAATAAATGAGGCTGTCTTTAATATCTTAAAGAGACTATGTTTATTAAAAGGTTAATATATACATACATATCTCTAAACAAAGCGTATTAAATATCAAGAATATTATTATTATTTTAAAAAAACTTTCCACCAAACACATTTTTAAGTGAAGTCAACTTGTCTTATGCAATTTTCCCCCATTTTCCTAGTAGAAAAGGTTAAAAAAGTAGCAGAATAATCTAAATTATTTATTTTTATTTTTATTTATTTATCTTTTTCTGTCTTTTTGAGACAGGGTCTCACTATGCAGTTCAGGCTGGCCTTAAGCTCACTTTGTAGCTCAGGCTGGTCTCGAACTCACAACAATCCCCCTGCCTCAGCCTCCCAAGTGCTGGGATTACAGGCCTGCACCACCACGCCCGGCTTTAATCTAAATTATTATAAAATATGAAAAATCTGTAGACAAAAAATAGTGCTGTTAAAATGATTGACAATAATGGTATTTTACCACTAATAGAGTTCTCTATTTGCAAGTACTTAGGGTATTGATAAGATGCTGTCAAATCTACTTTTACTTGACTTTTGCTTATTATTCTTTCCTAAGAAATTCTTATTTGTATCTTTTTTGGAAACTTGAAGATTGTTAGTGAGAAACCCCTGAAACTAAGGGGAAGTATGGAGTTTTACATATTTCTATTGTCATCCATGTGTCCCTTCTGGTGGCTGTGGAAGGAAACACCATGAAAGTTTTCCTTTTGGCCTCTCATTTAATCAAGAGCAAATAGCACCTCTGTGGTTTGTTCCCCACGTGGGTAGTAGATCCACTCCAATGCTTGTGTACCTGACCACAGCTAAAAGGGAAAGAGGGCAAAGAAGAAATAAAAATGAGAGGAAAACAAAAACCTAATGTCAATCATAGTGACAGAAGTATTCCCCTAGGAATTGGTACCATTCAAGCAATTTGTTGTCTTCTTTGAACCTCATAACAAATAAATCTAATTTCAATACTGATCTGTAATTTCTCATTTTCCTTGTTGTCTTCCCCTATTTGCTTAAGAACTCCAAATAGAATGAAGTTACCTGGTCAATATTTTTCCTAGAACTAAAATCAAGAACACACACACACACACACACACACACACACACACACACTACAAAACACTAATGCAGGAAAAAACAAAGCTACTAGTAGAATTTGGTGGTGTAGGACAATGGTAGAACACTTGTATGGTACATAGAAGGCTCTGGGTTCAGATTCTAGTCTTTTGCTCCTTCTCCCAAATAGTCTTATGTCATCTTTTTTATCTGCATGAACAAGAGAACAAGTGGTTAAGAGATTCTATTCATTTTTCCCAAGCTCATGTGTCCATTTGAATTACTATTGTCAGAACTTCCATTTTACAGATTTCTGAATCAGTTTTAATTGATAATGAGATAGAAGAGATACAATTAATTGGCTCCTCTTTCTGTGGTTGTGCCTTTATTGTGGACACTAAAATTTGAGATCTCTTTGACCCTAAGATCGCAGAGTACTTGCGCATGGCGCTTTAAAGTTTTGCTTTTGTTTTGTTGCCCAACAATGAACCACTTCGCTTATTCCCATGTTCTAGCTAAGCCTGCCTTTCTTTGACCACACTTTCCCTCAAGCATTTATTCCAGAGGCTGGGGAGAAGGCTCAGTAAAATAAATGCTTCCCTGGCAAGCACAAGGGCCTGAGTTCAATCCATGGTACCACCCCCCACCCCTGCAAAAAAAAAAAAAAAAAGAAAAAAAAAAAGTAAAAGAAAGCATTTATTTCACTGTAAATAGAAAAATAAAAAGGTGGGTGTAGGCAGTATAAACCTTTTATCACAAATGTAGCTTGTGTGGAGTGGAAAACTAGGGGAGGGTACTAACCACACTTTCAGAAATTGACTTCTGAGAGTAAAGGAAGAGAATGCAAGGAAATTACCACAGCTGTTGAGGTCGCTGGTTCAGGAGAAAGTGGAACCCAAGCAGGGAAAAATACAAGAGTACAACACTTTTCAAATGTAGTAAATTAAAGGGTTTTCAGAAGAGAGACAAATAAGATTTCTAGCTAAGGATTTATGGAAATGTTATAATTTTTTTACTTTTATGATTGATTAAATCCTTACATTAACCTTAAGAGGTATTATTGCCCCAGTGATTCCAATTTTTATACTACTTGCCTTGTTCAGAATTCATTCTGAGAAACAGTCATTGCGAAATGCCTGTGGTTTCTAGTCTGATCACACAGGGATATCATTCAATTCACAATAGGAATGTGCTTAAATGTGCTGAATCTCTGTTTCAATTGCATCTCATTAGGATATTCATTAAATCCTGGAAGCAGAACATTTTTTATTAATACACCTCAGCAATGCATAATGATTCTATTCATTATGAAGAGTAAGTGAACGTAGGCAACACACCTTAATGCTTTTCCTTTCCTTTCCTCTTCTATCCCTCCTGTTCTTCCATCTCGTGGTCCCCTTTTCAAAGTCAAAGTCAGCAGCATCTGCCATTTCACAAAATGTTTGTTGAAAACAGCACCAGTACCACCTTTCTTGTATTATTTGACGTTTTTTCCTCTAAGAATGTCTGTACTACCTTAAACATTTTCCTGGTGTGTGTTCTGCATTGTTTTGGTTTTTGAGAAATGCTCTTGCTAAGTCACTAGGTGGCCTAGCCTGGGATCAAATGTGGTCCTCCTGCCTCAGCCTCCTGCAGTCCTAGTACAACAGGGGTGCACTTTCATGCCCAGCTTTTTATCTTTTTATCATGAGATTGTTCCTCATCTAACAGGAAGTTAAAAAAAAACTTCCTGAAAAGTCTCAATTTGTATTCCTTTTACTATAATGTCAGTGTATTTAACAGACCGTAATCGTAGAAAGATAGGGCTCTGCTTGCCTATCTTGTCTCTTAAATGCTGTTAATAAAACAAGGATTGGGATACTAAGATTTACATGGTTTTCCTAATGCAAATCTTCCCAAAATTCATGAATTCTCAATTACAAAATGAGACAGTGTGTGTTAGAAGCCGATTTCTTACACAGGAACTTCAATACAACTCTAATTACTGTGCAGCATGTGAAATCTATTTTGACCAACAAAGATTGTGCCAGTATTACCCTATGCTGCCATTAAAACATATGATATTAAAACATAGCTGCCAAACCAAACAACCAATCAACGAAATGAGGAAGTACATCCACTAAATTTAAATCATCAAGAATTTAAAAAAATTAACTGCCACTTGGTAATTGCTTGCCTGAGTTTATTCACATGGTCAGCTCATGAATCTCTGCAGGCAGGCCCAAGAATGTACTGATAAATGATAAATAGATGCTCATAAATAAACTTCACACCCTCAAATAGGTGATCTGTAAGCATATGGTATTACTTACACCTGTCAATAGAAGAAGGTACGAAATGAGGTATTTTATCGTTCTCATTCTCCTGTTATGTCTTTTCTTCCTTCAAACAAACACTAAGGAAACTATAAAAATAAATCTGTCCACAAAACAACCACCTCCTAAGATTCATTTTCCTTGTAGCCATAGTTTTTCTGTCTGTACACCATGCAAGGTAAACAAAGCAATAAGACGCAGGAGAACCTAGGTAATTACATTCTCCTATATTCTTTACCGTGTGTTTCCATAAATCTAGGTTATAATATAAATTTTTTTCTTTAATTAACTTGCAGAACTAGAACACAACATCTTTCTTTTAAAATAGCTTGTTTTTTTTCTGATTACAAAAAAAAGCATCGTTTGAGAACCTAAACGATATAGAAATGTATGAAGTTAAAAATGTCCACGTAAAAAATTCGATACTGAGACACTGAATAGTAAAGACTTTTGTACCTACACCCAATATTTTAACACACACATGTAGTGAATATTTATATTCTATGTTTATTATTTAGAAACTGACAAACTCTGCACATGCTTTCTGCAATTCAGTTATTTTTAATGATATATTATATTGTTAATTCCATGAAGATAGTAATGTGGTACGAGATTCTCTTGAAAGTTAAATTCTATTTCATTTTATTTATTTATTTTTATTATTATTATTTTTTGTGTTTGGTGCAGGGTGTACAGGAACTGCAGGATCTCACTACACAGATCAGACTCCTCTGGATCCTCTTGTTTTCAGCATCCCAAGTGCTAGAATTACAGGTGCGTGTCACCCTGCCCAGTCTCAATTGCTGTCAGCGCATGAAGGATGTGGGGTCAACAACACAAACCCGGGATCAGACCCAGGCCCCTGCATCTGCCTAAGCATCACCTTAATCTCCTGAGCTATCTGGCTGGCCCTAACACACACACACACACACACACACACACACTCTTAACCAAGGAAGTAAAATCCAGTAGAAAGTTAGTAAGAGTGTCACAATACCTAATACATTTTGAAACATTGCATAATGTCTTCATAGCAGTTAGGGCAAATTCATGATACCTTGTTCAAACAATATTAGCCCAAACTACTTTTGCAATGAATTAACAAAAACTAGTGCACGTCTTAACTATCTCGTATATAAATACATTTTCCCCTTTATTTTCCTTCTCCCCATTCTTTTATTTTGAACAGGTTCTTCCTTATTCACAATATCTGTTGCACAATTTGGAGCTTATTGTCCAGTTTTTCACACTAGTGAGATACTATGATGTTTTCACATATAGGTCTGATTTATTTTATTTTTAATGTAATTGGTACAGGGTCTCACTATACATCACAGACTCATAGTGATCCTCCTGGTTTTCAGCCTCTGCAGCACTGGGAATACAGGCGTACATCACCACACCTGGTTTCGATGGTTGGCTCAGAGCACCGAGGCTCATGCTGCCTGTGGTGCTGGGGATACAACACAATCCCTGAGCATCCGTGCCTAAGCAGGATCTTAGTCCGCTGAGCTATCTTGCCCACCCTGGGTATGAATTTTGTCACTTATGAATATGGTCTTGTGTTTCATCCGTTTCCCTATAAAACCTCAACTTTATCCTTTATTATAATTAAGTATTCTATTACACAAATGACAAAAACAACAAAACCCCAAAAACTCTCACCATTTTTAGTTCATTCTATGGTTGATGGACATCTGGGTTTTTTCCCAAGGTTTATGTATTGGAAGTTGTGCTGCTACAAACATTAGGGCACATGTAGTGCTGCGGTGTGATGATTTAATTTTTCTGGAAATAAACTCATAAGTGGAGTAGCGGGGTCATATGGGGACTCTAGGCCTAACGCTTTGAGGAATCGCTAAACTGGCTTCCATATTTGTTGCACCAGGTAACATTCCCATGAACAGGGGAGAAGCGTTCATGTTTCTCCACATCCCTTCCAGAGCTATTATTATTATTGGTTGATTTCATTATGATAGCTATTCTTTCTGGGTGAGATGGAATCAGTATTGTTTTAACTTGTATTTCTCAAATAACCAATCACGTAGAATAATTTTTTATTTACTTATGTTTCATTTGTATTTCTTTATCTGAGAAATGTGTATTCACTTCAGATGCCAATTTTTGGATTAGGTCTTTCAATTCGGAGCACCTGTTGTTTGTTTTTAAATTGTTATATGTTCTAGATATGAGTCTTCTGTCTGAGGGACAGCTGGCTATAATTCTTTTTTCCTACTCTTCAGGTTGTCTTTTCACTCTGTTGGTGATTTTTTTGGTTGTTCTTGTACAAAGCTTTTTAGTAAATTGATATTTCATCTCCTATATTATGGGTTTTGTTCACTGAGTCTCTGACTACACCTGTGTCTTCAAGATCTCTTCCTATTTTCTCTCCCAGTAAGTTTAGTGTTTCTATTTTAATATTTAGATATTTGATCCATTTCCTTTTTAACTTATTGCATGTTAATAGATGTGGATCTTGTTTTTAATCTTCAGCAATTGGAAGTCAGTTTCGCCGGCACCATTTCTTAAAGAAGCTGTCTTTCTTGTAGTAAATATGTTTAGTGCCTTTCTCAAGATTATGTAGTTGACTGTGTTTCAGGCTGTGTCTGCATCTTTTATTTTCAGGCTTCTTTTTTTGCCAATACCATTCTGATTTTATCACAGTAGGTGTGTAATATAATTTCAGGTCTAGGATTATGATGTTCTCTTACTGGTCTTTGCTGCACAGAATTACTTTCGCTATTCAAATGAATTTTAAGAATATTTTCTCTAGATTGTGAGGTATGCTAATAGCGTCTCGAGTGGAATTGCATTATATCTGTGTAGAAATTTTGGGAGAGTCATAGTTTGTATCTAGGTTTCCCCTCAAAGCCTCATGTAAGTCTGGAGTGAACTTCTAGAATTGAAGGCAACTTAAGGGAGACTTCCTCTCTGTGGCTATTGTTACTGATACCACTCCTATTTGCTCTTGCTGTTTTTGTATTCCTTGAAACTGCCATGAAAGATTGTTCTCATGTACCACTCTGCCTTGGAGCTGGCTATGCATGGACTGAAATCCTAAGTAACTGTGAGCTAAATAAACCTTTCCTTCCTTCATTCTGAGTGTCTGATATTTGTCCTAGCAATGAGAGAAGAGTAACTGAAACAGGGAGTATGGCCATTTTCACTATGCTGGTACTGTCTATCTAACAGCAAGAGATATCTTTCCATTGTCTGAAATCTGCTTTTTTTATAGAGTACTATAAATGTTAAAGTACATATCTTTGGTATTTTTTGTTAGGCTGTTTCCTAATTATTATTATTATTATTATTATTATTATTTTTTTTTTTTTTAGATTCTACTACTGCAAAAGGTTTGCTTTCACTAATTTTCTCTATGTGAGTGTGTTACTTGTGTACAGGAATGCTACAAATTTTTGTCTTTGGACTTTGTATCCTTTAATTTAATTTGGATATTAAGTATGCAAGTTTCTTGATGGAGTGTTTGGAGTTTTCTATATAGAGCATCTTATCATTTACAAATAATAATAATTTTACTTCTTTCATTCCTATCTTTAGTATTTTCATCTCTCTCTCTTGTCTAATTGCTCTGGTTAATGTTTCCAAAAATATATTGAATAGGAGTGTTGATAATAGAGATTCTTTTTTTGTTCCTTATTTCAGAATGAAATCTTTCCATTTTTCCATATTTCTATTTAATATGATCTTAGGTGTTGGTTATAGTTGTTTTTTTGAAGATTGAGGCAAAGATAATTCAGTCCTATTTTCTTTAGGCTCTTCTTTTTAAATGAAGACCATGCTTTAAACTTTTTCTAATGCTTTTTCTACATCTATTGAAATGATCATATGATTTCTGTCTTTGGTTCTATTAATAAGGTGCATTACATGTATTGATCTGCATATGTAGAACCACACCTGCATCACTGTGACCCATTCTACTTGGTCATGACCTTTACACTTCTTTATGATTCACTGAATTTTATTTTCCAGTGTTTCAAGACTTTTGTATGTGTATTTATTGGAAGTTTGGCATGATATGCTCTTTTTTTTAAAATTAGCTTCTTCTCTGCTTTTGAAATTATGGCAATATTTGCTTCCAGGAATTATTTTGTAAGTAATGTTTCCCCTTTGATTCCTTTAGAGTTTCAGCATTAGGGCTGGAAAAATAGCTCAGTTGAATAAGTGCTTGTCTACTAAATGCAAGGACCTGAGTTCAATCCCAGGATCCAAAAAAAAAAAAAAAAAAGAATTTCAGCATTAGTTTTCCTCTGAATTTTTTTTTTGTAGAATTCAATAATCAATCCTCAAGGCTTGGGATTTTCTTTATTTGTAAATTTTTAATTATATTTTCAATTTCACTGGCTAACATTGGTTCATTTAGAAATTTGTGTCATCTTGATTTATTTTTGAGAATTTTATTGTGTCTGGGAATCTGTCCATTTTTTTTTCTGTTTTCCATATCATTAGAATATAGATTCTCATAGCATGTACCAATGATCTTCTGGATTTCTACAGGATGCATAGTGATTTTGCTGTTTTCATTCCTAATTGCTTCAATATGTGTCTTTTTCTTTCCTCTTTTTGATGATGTTGGCTAATACTGTATCATTTGCATTTATTCTTTCAATATACAAACTTTTTGATTCATTGATTCTTCGTATAGTTTTGTTAGTCTCTAGTGTACTGATTTCTGCTATTTTTTTATAATTTCCTCCCCATGTATGGAATTTGGGTTTGATTTGTTCTTATTTTTTAAATTCATTTATTTATTACAGTGTCTCGCTACAAATCACAAATTCTTTTTTTGCGGGGGGGGGTCAGCTCAGCCCGCCCTGGGGGGAGGGGCTGGCATGGCATGTGGTGCTGGGGATCGAACCGCGGCCCCTGAGAGGTGGTTTAGACCGCTGAGCTATCTTGCCAGCCCTGATTTGTTCTTTTTCTGGAAGTTTGGGGTTCTACATTAGTTTCTTATTTGAGCTCATACTATTTTCCTGATGCGTGAATTTCTTACTATAAATTTTTTTCTTAGGACTGCTTTCATTATATCCCATAAGTTTCAGCATGTTATATTGGCATTATAATTTCATTGTATATATATTTTTAGTTTTTTTTAATTTCCTTTGTAACCCATTGGCTGTGTAGAGGATGTCATTTAATTTCTGTGTTTTTATGTAGTTTTGTGATTTCTTTTGTAATTGATTTCCAGCTTCAGTGCACGATGGTCAGATAGTATAAATGAGATTATTTCCATTCTTCTACACTTAAATGTATTGACTCTTATGGACAACATTCCATGTGAAATCAAGAAGAAAGTGTATTCTGAAAGTGTTTTGGCATGGAACACTCTTTAAACATCTACCAAGTCCATTTATTCACAGGCTTGGTTCCATTCTAGCAGTGCTTTGTTGACTTTTTTTGTAGTTGACCAACCTATTTGTGAAGTTGGGGTATTCAGTTCCCTCACTATGATTGTGCAAATACTTATTTGGCTTCTCATGCCTGTTCACATTAGTTTTATGTATTTGGTGGACCTGTTTTGGTGCATAAATATTTATGTTTGCAATTTCTTTTTCTTGGAATTTTCCCTTAACAAATATGTAGTGATCTTCTTTATCACTTTGATCGGTTTGGGCTTGAAGTTTGCATCATCAGTGAATATAATGGCTATTCTTGCTTTTTTTTCTGAGGTCCAGTGGCATGGAGAATTGTTTCTATCCTTTGACTATTGGTCTATGAATTTCTTTTTGGGTTAAATGTGTTTTGTGAAAGCAGTATCTTGTTGGATTTGCTTAGTTATCTATTCTGGCAGTCTGATTCTTTCAATTTGCTTGTTGAGATCATTTACGTTGATGATTATAACAGATCTGTATTGGTTTCTCTTTTTCATGTTGTTTTCCTGTTGTTTGTTTCCTTTCTTAGTTGCCTTTCCTGCTTGGTAGCTTTTGCTTTTGAGGTTCAACTGTTTGTAGTCTTCATTATCTCTTTATAATGTGTTCTTCAGAGAATTATGTGGAGCTGGTTTGGGGATCATAAATATCCACAGTTGTTCTCTGCCACGTATCTTATTCTCCATCAATTTTAAAAGACAGTTTTGTGGGTACATCAATCTGGGTTGAAGACTGTTTCCTTGATGGCTTGATCTACCGTACTTCAAGCTCTCCTTGATTTGAGGACCTGCGTTGAAAAGTCCTCTGCGATTCTGGTGGACTTTCCTTTATAGTTAAAGGGCTTTGTTTCTGTAGCTCCTTTTAATATTTTGTTTTTCTTCTGAATTTCTGGTGTAAATTTATTTTGGCTATGGCTATTTGACATTCCATACACTTAATTTCTGTGAAAAGTCATTAATGGTTTTGGGCTGTCTCTAGGGATTTCTTTCATTCCAGTCAATCTTATATTGTTCTTCTGTGCTTCATCCTGCAGCTACTGATTTAATTGTTTTGTGGTTTCCTTTTAAGATATATTAATTTCCCTGGTAGCTAGTTGTATTCCTGCTTTCTACATCTAATAGTATATCCTCTTCTTCATTCAATCTGGTCTATATACTTTCAGTGGAGTTTCTAATCTCCTGCATTTACCTTTGGACTTGATTCATTGATTCCATTTTATGTCTATGTTTTTTATTCATGGTTTCCATTATTTCTCTGAACTCCTCTGTTTGTTTATTTGGGTCAACTTTAATGCTCTTTATTTTGATAGTGATTTTTTTTCAAATTAGAGGGTATTTTTTTCTATGATCTCTTCAATTTTTTTTAATACTGCTATCAGTTCAGAGAGTTCCATTTCTTTGGCTTCTGATTTCCTTTATCTGGGTGTTCTGGACTTGTCCGGGATGGTGTGGGTATTTGGGATTACATTTTGCTTCTTCATCTTGTCATTTTCCATTTATTTTGTTTTCTCTATTGGTGCTTTTGAACTTCTGCTTGTGTATTATAGGCTTATCACTGGTGTCAAGGCTTTCTTCAGAGTTATGTTTCTCCAGAGCTCCTCTAGGTGGAGATGGTCTTGTTCTTTATGTTTATCTTAAGATCCTACTCTCTCAATAATTAAGTCTGAGGAGTTGTTGCAATCTGACTTAGGGCCCATTTCTTTGGTACTAGACTATGTATGGTCATGGCCACTATAATTCCAGGGCCATCATACAGGGGAAAGTGGTTACAGCATGTTTGATATCCTGGTTAAAGCTGTTTAGTTGGCAATAGCAATAGACTCAAGTAAAGCCTGGCTACTTCCAAACTGTAGTAACTATTAGCCTGATATCTATAAACATATAAGAAGCATCTACAGCAATAAAATATAGTCCAATTTGTAACAGATATTTGTATGCAATGATTTTCCACCTAGTAGAGTGATGTTATTCTGTCGTTGGAAGGGTGCTTCAGAAGGGTTGGGGTAAGGTGGAGTGATGAATAAAATAGGGGCAAGTATGGAGGTCCCATGATGTTAATTTAGGTTTTGGGTAATTGTAGGTCACAGAAGGGAAAGATTGGAAGAGAAGGCCTCAGAGTTTTGAAGTGAACTAGAAAGAGAAGAGACGATGCTTACTTGCATGAAAGTATCTTAAAGTCAAGATAGAGAGCTGATGAAAAAGAGGAAGAGGACAATTAGAATAAAACAAAAAATAGGCTCAAGATCACCTGTTGGCTCATTTTCTAGTGTTTTGTGGGCTATTTCCATGCCTCTAGTTCAGCCTGTTCATTGTTTGTGTGCCTGAGCCAGGGTCCTATGGTGTCATTGTCATCTTACATGTCTTCAGGCATTACCGATAGAAGGATAAAACTACTGTTTATGGTGAACTGTTAGCACCCACACACATGCACAAAAGCAAACGACTGAAGTAAAACAATTTTAAAATTTCTTAAAGTTCAACATCTATTAGATTTTGAAATCTATAGCTATTCATTAAAAAATCAACCGTGACCTTTTTCAGATATTGTTAATTACTATATCTGTTAAGAAAGCTGTTATTAGTTTATACAGATCTGGATTCCAGAGTAGTCTTTGTTGTCAAACTTGGGTAAAGAAATTATTTATTATTTTGACTCTATTTGCCATTAGTCAGGAGATGCATAAGTAACAGCAAGTGTGGCTTCCTCACAGTGTGTTATAAAAGATGTTGTATACTGAAGTATGGTGTGACCTATATACTTCTGTGAAATATAAATTATAATTACAGTTTAATCAACATCATCTCCATTATTAACTATCTCAGTTACTGTTCTCCCATTGCTGGGACAAAATACTTGACATCCAAAGTAAGGAAGGAAAGGTTAGCTCACAGTCAGTGGAGGTTTCAGTCCATACTCAGCTGGCTCCAATGCGCAGTGGCACATGGCAGAGAGCAGCCGTTCATGGCATCTGTAAACAGTAAGAGAGCAAAGGGAGTGGCAGCAGCTGGTGCAGCTAGCTAGCCTTTCTTCCCTCCACAGTGTAATGCAAATTAGCTGCTCAGGGCAGCTGCAGCACTCACACCCACAGTAATCCATCACAAACTGCAGAAGCTGCTCCCTGACTGCACGAGGCTTTGGGGGAACACCTATACACAAACTATAACATGAACCGATTCTTATTTTTCAGCTAACATTTATTTTTATTTCTCAGACAATTGTTTGTCATTATTATACTTTATTTATATATGACACATTATATTTATATATTAATTTATATATAATAATTTTATATACATCAGAAATTTATGTATGAAATTTATAAATGAGAAATTGGTATAAGAGAAATTCAGTCTATAAAAATGGTATTTGTAAGACAACTTAGATTTTAAAATTAAATTTAATAAATTATAATTTCATACTCTTTTTTTTTTTTTTTTTGCAAAGCTAAGGATTGAACTCAGGCCCTTGCTCTTGCCAGGGAAGTGTTTGTTGCTCTTAGTCATCTCCCCAGCCCCTATACATTGGTTTTAATGCCTAATATTTTTCCAAAATAAAAATCCGAGAAACCAAAACAGAGGATATATATTATATATATATATATATATATAGGAAATCTGCAAACATTTTCTGTACCCGTATTTTCCTCTACAATATGTTTTCTTTTGTAATTTTCTTTCCGTATGTAGTATAGGGTCTATAGGTCTCACTACACAGATCAGACTCATAGCAATCATCCTGTTTTCAGCCTCGCAAGTGCTGGGATTACATCACCATGCCCACCCTCAGTCACAGTGTCAGCAAATCCCTGGGGGTGGGGCTAGCGTAGCAAATCAAAAATGAAATCTTGGTCCCTGCGTCTGCCTAAGCAGGTTCTTTAGTCCACTAAGCTATTTGGCCAGACTCCTATTTTGTAATTTTCAAAATCCCCACAAAACTACTAATCTGATACTGATCATACTTTCCTTACCTTATTTTAAAATTTCACTTGGGCTGGGGAGATAGCTCATTGGTCTAAGTGCCTGGCAGGCAAGTGCAAGGAACCAGGCTTGATCACCCGTAGCATGCTGTGCTGGTCCTGGAACACCGTAGGTGCCAAGCAGCTCCCAAGGCCAAGTGTGGCAATGTCTACTTGTAGTCCCAGCAAGGGAGGCTGAGACAGAAAGAAGCCTATGAGTCTGAACTGTGTAGTGAGACCTTGTATCAAATAAATATATAAAAATTTTAAAAAATAAATACAATTACACTTGATTAAAGATTCAGTACAAATGCTTTTGTATGACTTCTTTTGTTCATTATGCCCACAAACTATATCTATGTTAATATGCATAGAAATGGTTTGCTCAATTTTAATTTAAATATTTTTCTTCTGTACAAAAATGTTTAGTTCATCCATTGGTAAACATTTATGTGTTTTAAGATTTTTGCTTTTTTTGGTAAAAGTGTTATGAACAATTGCTTACAATTATTTTTGTAAACCTGTGTTTGTTCATCATAAGTTTAGAAGTAGAATCCTTGGATAATGTGATAAAACTTTAAAATTTAGCTGCTAAAGTATTTTCAAGTTATTAAACTGTCCTTATCAAAAACATGAATGTATGATTTGTCTTCAGTAACAAAAGAATTAAAAAATGTATCGATCCACAAGCATTCAAGTGCTGAGTTTTAGCTGAGCTCAGGCACTTTCTGCTGGATTCCACCCCCCTGATTCCTGGAGCAGAGCCCTGGTCCTGTGCATTGCCCTGGTCCTGTGCACAGCAGTTCCATCCCCACCTGTGCATCCTGATTATCTTCTTGACAGGTGCTGGGAGCCTCTCTCCTCACTACTCTCTTTGCCATTGTATGGATGCTAGATAATTTGATGTGGAAATATTTACCCAACATCAATACCTATTATTAAATTCTGAGATTAATGCAATTATTTCATAGCTTATTACTGGTAGTTTTACCCACACATAAGATATACAGTAGGTCTAACACAGAATTTACCTATATTAGTTCTTTTGTGTATGTGAGTGTGTGTGTGTGTGTGTGTGTGTGTGTGTGTGTGTAACCAGAGATTGAACTCAGGCCCTTGAGCTTGCCAGGCAAGCACTTATTCTATTGAGCTATCTCTCTGGCTCCTTACACAACTGATTAATTATTGTGTTGACCTGAATGGGGACTGCCTGCCTGAGCCCAGTTAGCATGGTGCTGGATGTGTCAGAATGGTACAAAATGAGAACAGGAGGGAAGGATTTCAGCTGAGTTTTCTTGGTGCTTCCTTGAGGCTTATTTTCCTCTAAGGGGCTTTGACTGAGCTCTGCACTTGTCCTTGCCACTGCCAGGAATGGCTCATGTTCTCTCCAGAAGAGCTCAGATCATTGCCTGCACTGCGGCATCACCCCTTGCTCTTGGTGCAGGTTCTTCAGCACTTAGCACTGGCCGTTGGCCTCCCAACTCCAACTCTGATGGCCAGCCGCAGCCCTTGGGCTTTGCAGCACAGACTCTTCACTCTTCCATTGCAGGGGCTTGGCTTCCTGATACAGATTGTATGGGACAGTAGCTGGGGCTCTGAACCCCAGCTGTGTCCTTTGGGTCTCTAGTGTGAGGACAGATCTCTTTCACTCCTCTACATTTGACTCTTTGTGCAGATACTGCAAGGTAGTATTGTAAATTTCTGTGTCTTTCATTGAATCTGCTTCTTTTAGAATATTGACTACAACAAATATGTTATATACATTACCATACAGTTAGGAATGTATAATAGTGTAACCAATTTCTCAAAAGTATAGGTCTCACTATGATCTACATTGAATAATACAATAGTGGTATAATTATTGTACTTGCCGTTTTATGCTTACTTTCTCATGGTCATTTTACCTTAAAGGGTTTAGAATATCAAAGATGCCTCAAATTTTCTACACCTTCAATACTGTTTGGCAAGCTGTTTCTTAAAGATTTTGCCCATTGTATCTAAGTTGTAAAATTTGTTGTTCATACTATTTGTTCACAGTCTTTTGAAACATGAAGAAATAGTAATAATATGAACTTTTATTTCATTTATTCATTAATTATTATTAGTTTCTGTATTTTAGGGAAGGACCTACAGGGTGTTCAGGGTCTCATTACTAGATCGGACTCATAGTGATTCTCCTGTTTACAGGCTCCCAAATGCTGGGATCACAGATGTGTGCCACCACGCCCAGTCTCAATTGCCATCTCTGAGTGCTATGGGGGCAGGGCTGGCATGGCAGTGTCCAGGATTGGAACCCTGGTCCCTGCACTGGCTTGCAGGCCCTTTAATTATGCTGAGCTATTTAGCCGACCCGCTGAGCTTTTGTTTCAAATATCTATAAAGTTTATTTTTTTAATTTTTCTTATTATTTGCTATGAGACTATGATTTTCTAATAATTCATTATTCATGTATTATTTATTATATAATTTGTACTCATATAAATTTTAAAAAAATGTTTTTGGTACAGCATCTCACTACAAACTTTGGACTCATCATGAAGCTCCTGTTTTCAGCCTCCCCAGTGCTGGAATTACAGGCATGCCTACCATTCCTGGTCTTGGTGGCCAGCTCAGAGTGCCCAGAGTCAGGGCCAACAAGCATGTGGTTCTGGGGATTGAACTCCAGTCCCTGTGCTTGCCGAGGCAGGCACTTAGTCCACTGAGCTATCTCGCTGGTCCCTTATATGCTCACTATTTTCTTTTATATTATTGAGACAACTCAATTTGAATTTCACTTCTTGTCTGATATAAATATATAAACCTCTGAATTTCCCACTACACACCATTCTCCCCACATCACACATATTTCCCACTCTAGTTTCCATTTTTGTATAATCTGACATGTTCTGTTTCTTTGAATCATTCAGCTAAAAGTACTTCTCTGTGATCTCTTTTGATCCATGACATATTTGAAAATCTGTTAGTTACTTAATTTGAAAATAGTAGTTTTCTAGTTCTCTTTGTTACTGATTTCTAAACATGTACCTTTGCCATCAAAAGTTACAGCACTGAATATTACATGAAAATGCTTTCCTACTGAAAAATCTCTGTGTACTTTAAGAAGCATGTATTTGTAAGCTACTGTTATTCTGTGAAAGTGAGACAAATTTGGTTAAAAATATGTTATATATAATTTATGTTCATACTTCTTTCTATTTGTCTGGTCAATTAGTGATAAAGTTGTGGTAAAATATCACATGGATCAAAATTATTGTTATACATAAAGAGGCCTACTTGAAATTTTATAGCATAGGAAAATATTAAATGTAATTTGATTGAGTGCCTTAATTAAAACAAAACTATGATTGGAATTTAATATTCAATAAGGTAACTCCAATTTAAGATAGGATATAATTGGAAAATGGGGAAAGAGATTGGACAGAAACTGTAGCCAAGGGAATCATGAAGATACTATATTAATATTTCAGCAAAGGTAATAAAACATTGAACTAAAGAAATGGAGAGTGAAAATCAGGTGACAAATGATATATTTTCAAAATAATTTTGACCTCTCTTGATGGCACTGCTGAGAAGATGCATCCAAAATATAATTTGATATTGAACAGTTTCTTAAACATGTAATACTATGGCATGTGGCGGCTGATCTGAGCCTCAGAGGGAAAATTAGGTCGGAAACAATGTAACAAAGGACGTTACATTTTTTATGACAGATCTTTTATGTCAGTCTTATGAGTTTACCACTAAATATCCTTTCTTCACCTAGCCATATACATGGTATCACACACACATAATATATATGTATGTGTGATATATAATATATATATGCCCTATAAAAAATTTTGAAAATACTGAGCTGACGAAGTGAATTCTAAAGGAGAGTCTTAAAAATGAAAAGGGTTTTTAAGAGAAACAAGTAGTTTCTTTATACACTTATACAAGTGTATAAAGGTCTCTACCATTACATTTAAAATCCAATTTCTTATTCCACCAAGCAGTGATAATACGAGGAAAGAACACTTCTTTATCAGGTATGCTATCCTTCCTATTTCATCACTCCATTGTAAGTTAGAAGAGTAAGATGCTCAAGATAAAAAGGGGTTTCTTAGAAATGACTATATCCAATACGAAGTATGTTTGACAAACCTTGGCAATTCTTCCAGAGTACCAAGGTTTGAACATCACATAAAAAAGACCTAAGTAGAACAACATGATGTTTATTTAGTATGATTTGTTAAAATATATTCATGAGTCTCTGCCATCTTGCCTGATCCCACCCACGCCCACCCAATCCATGAGATGAGATAGTGGGGCCATCTCAGCCACCCTCCTCAATCCAGTCCATGCCCGCACACCCCAAGAGACAGGCTTGAGACAGCGGGGACCAACTCTGCCAACTTTCTCAATCCTGACCACTCCAGGCCAGCCCAAGGGACTGGCCTCAGACAGTGGGGTGACTCCAGCAACCTCCTCGATCCTACCCACTCCTGCCCAGCCCAAGAGACCTGTATGAGACAGTGGCTGACTCCAGCAGCCTCCTGGATCCCACCCTAGTCCCTCCAAGTGAGTGGGAATTTGCAAGACTCACCAGGCTTCTGAGATCAGTAAGTGTGTGGTGAGTCTGACAGCATTTGGCTTCTTCTCGTGCTACCCGGATCCCTACCCCTAAGCTGTCCAAGCCAGTGACTAGCCTGAAACCTCAGGGCCCACTCACCAGCAACTCCCCTGATCCTCTGCCCAAAGCCTGCTGAGCAAGTGGGAATTTCCCCAACTTCCTGGGCATCAAAGTTCAGTGAGTGTAGAACTCCAGGCCCACCATGCCAGAGAGACATTTCTCAGGGATTCCCTGCTCCCCAACCCCCCACAGCCTGAGACCCAGTGCAGCTCGGCCATGAGAGCTCCAGACCCACAGTGCTGGAGGGACATATCTCAGCAATCCCCAGTCCCACCCCATGGCCCAAAACCCAGTGCAGCCCAGCCTGTGAGTGAGGGCTCCAGGCCTGCCGTGCCTGGAGGGACCTTTCCCAGCCTCCTTGGGTTCCAGCCTGTAGCCCTGGACCCAAAACACAGGCTGGCTGACCCAGCACAGGCTGGCTGACCCAGCAAAGCCTACCCAGTGAAAAAGAACATCCACTATCCTTTTGGGAGACCAGCAGACCCACCAAAACCTAGACCCACCCACCTAGAGAGCAACCTGCCTGGCACAGGAGGGCTGACTCTGGCAAATTTCCAGATCCTCACCCCAAAGGCAGCCAAAACCCTGGGAATTTTCATTAATGGCTCTGCATCCAGGTTTGGTTCATGCTCGTCGGACCAGGGAACTAACAGAGGGGAACCACAGGAGCTGCGGCAAAAAAGGAACTGAACACAACAACTAGATCCAGGACAGGCATAACTGGATAATCTCAAACTTAATAAACCGGCAGCCAAATCTCATTACACACTAAGGTTATAGCTGCACCAAAGGTCTACACCAAAGATCAGAGGTCAGTGCTATACAAAATGACAAGGACAAGGAGAAAAACGTAATCCCCAGCCTCAAGTCCACCAGTAAGTGCAGAGGACACTAGCTAAGCTGAAATGAATAAATTAACAGATACAGCAGCAAAGGAACAACAGCAGAAAGGTATAGAGGAAATCAGATGAGAAGTAATTCCTCAAATAAAAAAGAAGTATCTGAATACATAGTATCTGAAATAAAAAATCAATTCCAGAAACATTGGGTGGAAAAAGAATGCTCACTCGGAACAAGTGTAGAGAGCACTATTCCAGCTGAAACATACGAATTAACATCTGAAGCAAAGAAACAAGCAGAAATAATTTCTGAAATCAAAAAAGAATTCTTTGAAAAAAAGAATTCTTTGAAATCATAGCATCTGAAATACAGTAACTAGTCTGGAAATATACAAAAGAATCCCAACTTGGAAGAAACACTGCAGAAAAAGAATTAATAACTACCTCTAAAGAAGACATGGATAAAAAAATTGAGATCAGAAATATGATGGATTCCTTGAATGAGCAATACAGAAAAGAAATAGAATGCATGAAACAGAGTCAAAGAGATATAGGAGAACTAAAAATGTCAATCATGAGTCTTCACGACCATTTGAGTGAAAGCAAAGACAGTTTCAGACCTTGAATATGCCAGTGCAGCTAGTGAAAAAGTGAGAAAGGATCTCTTCAAAACAATGACAATGCAGGAAAAAATAATCTATCACCTGCAAGGTGATGCCAGGATGAACAATGTGAGAATAATTGGTATCAACAAGAATGAAGGAGTCAATACAAATGACATAAAAAGAATTTGGGGAGAAGTAATCGCAGAAAACTTCCCAAATATGAGGAAACAATCCAACATTCAGGTAACCAAAGCATGCAGAACATCAATAACTTCAACCCAAGTAAAAAAACACCGAGACATATAATAGTCAAGATTCCAGAAATTCAACAAAAAAATAATATGCTGAAAGCTGCTAGAGAGAAGAAATAGATCACATTCAAAGGAAAATGAATCACAATTACAGCCGGCTTCTCTACATAAACCATGAAGGCAAGGAGAGCATGCAGCAGAGTTCTTCAAGTCCTGCATGAAAGCAAATTCAAGCCCAGGCTATTTTACTCTGCAAAACTCTCTTTTGAGTTTGATGGAGAAGTGAAATACTTCCAAGACAAAGAACAACTAAAGAATGTCATGATGACAAAGACGGCCCTTCACAGGTTGCTGTAGATGTTCTAGAGAGAGACCACAATGACCAAAACTGCATGAATGAGAATGCAAGGAACCCATTACACAGGACAGACAATTAAACACAGGATACAAAGGCATAAACAACAGCAGATAAACATCCTGACAAACATAAGTCAACACATTTCAATTATAACCATCAATATAAATGGACTCAATTCACCAATTAAGAGAAACAGACTAGCACAGTGGATAAGGAAATAGAATCCAACAATATGCTATATACAAGAAACACACTTAACTCAAAAAGACATTCATATGCTCAAAGTCAAAGGATGGAAAGCAATACTACATGCCCCAGCACCTCAGAAAAAAGCAGGAGTAGCAATTCTTTTCTCAGACAGTCTCAACTTCAACCCAAGAAAGATCAAATGAGACAAAGAAGGCCACTAATATATTGGTCAGGGGAAAAATTCAAGAGCAAGAGATAACATTCACGAATATCTATGCACCAAACACAGGAGCACCTAACTATGTAAGACAAATGTTAATGGACATGAAAAACCTAATGTCTAAGACTACAATCTTAACAGGAGATGTCAACACCCCCTTACCTCAAAAAGATAGATCAACAAGACAAAAGATTAGCAAGGAAGTAGCAGAAATGAACCAGAACTTGGAACAAATGGACCTGGTGGATATGTACAGAGTGTTCCACCCAACTACAGCTGAATACTCATTTTTTTCAGCTGCACACAGGTCATTTTCCAAAATAGACCACATACTAGTCCAGAGGTCATGCGTAAATACATGCAAGAAAATAGAAATTATCCCATGCATATTATCTGACCAAAGTGCAATGAAACTGGAAATAAATGACAAAAGAAACCAGAAATAATCACTAAATTCATGTAAATTAAACAACACCCTATTCAGCAATCAATGGGTCACAGAAGAAATTAGACAAGAAATTCAACAATACCTATAATTCAATGAAAATTCAAGTACAACTTCCGGAGTTTATGGGATGCGATAAAAGCAGTTCTTAGAGGGAAAATGATACCTATGAACTCACACATTAGAAAAACAGAATGGGAGCAAATTGGCACCTTAATGTTGCACCCCCGGCAACTAGAAAAAGAAGACCAAACGAAACCCAGCACACAAAGATGTGAAGAAATCATGAAGATTAAAGCAAAAATTAATTCAATTGAGTTGAAGAAAACAGTTCAAAGAATTTACAAATCAAAAAGTTCGTTTTTTGAAAGACTAAATAAAGTTGATAAGCCTCTAGCCAACCTCATCAAAAAGAGGCAAGAAAAAATTCAAGTACATGCAATAAGGAATGAAAAGGGTAAAATCACAGCAGACCCAGCAGAAATTCAGAAGATTATCAGTAGTTACTGCGAGAATCTTTATGCTCACGGAATAGAAGACACAGAAGAAATGGACAGATTTCTCAAAAGGTACAAATTACCAAAACTGAACCAAGAAGATATAAGAACTCTCAATAAGTGAATAACAGCCAATGAAATACAAAACCTAATAAAAAGCTTATCGACAAAGAAAAGTCCAGGTTCTGACAGATTCACAGCTGAATTCTACAAGAAATTTATAGAAGATATAATCCCTACACTCCACAAACTCTTCAATGAAATTAAAAATGAAGCGGTCCTCCCATATCATTTCTGGAGGCAAGTATAATACTGATTCCAAAACAGGGAGAAGACACAACCAAAAAGCAGAACCACAGGCCAATCTCTCTCATGAACATAGATGCAAAAATACTCAATAAAATCCTGGCAAATAGAATACAGCAAATCATCAAGAAGATCAGACATCATGACCAGGTAGGATTCATCCCAGGGATGCAAGGATGGTTCAATATTTGAAAATCTATCAATGCAATACACTACATTAATAGACAGAAATCTAAAAAGCACATGATCTTCTCAATTGATGCAGAGAAAGCTTTTGACAAAATGCAACACTCAAAGTCAACCTTGAGGTCCTACAGAAAATTGGAATAGATAAACTCTAACTTAACTTGATAAAAGCCATCTATGATAACCCAAAAGCTAATATAATCCTAAATGGGAAAAAACTGAAATCTTTTACTCTAAATCAGGCACAAAACAAGCATGTCCTCTATCACCCCTCCTATTCCATATGTCTTGGAATTGTTGGCAACATCCATTAGAAAAGAGGGAGAAATAAAGGGAATGAGAATAGGTAAAGAAGAAGTTAAATTATCACTATCTGCAGATGACATGATACTTTACTTGGAAGAGCCAAAAATTCCACCAAGAAACTACTAGAACTGATACGGAAATTCAGTAACATATTAGGATACAAAAATCTATACTCAAGTCTTCCGGCGACACTGAGTTGAATCACAAGAGTGAAGACCCAGTGACACCAACCCTGCGCCTCGAGGTCCAGCTCTTGGTAGGAGAGCGAGGTTGCACAGAAGACTTTTGTTCGAGGCACTTTTCAGATCTCTTCAGGCCCGCACCTTGAGCATGGCTTTCTCCCCGAGTTACAAACGAGGAAGCAGATTCTCGCTGAGGAAGCAGCCGCGCATCACACAGCTGCTTGAAGATCGGCCAGCGCAGAACCGAAAACAAGCCCCACGCACTTCTCCGCGTGCCCAGCAGAACTGCTGTGGGTGGAATGAGCCACAGGTGAAGGGGACAGGCCCTCTCTGCACAGGGACACGGGCGGCCGCTCAGTCACGCTGCTTCCCCCAAGAAGCCCGCACACTGGGCGGGTGCCCAGGAGCCAGGCTGGGTCTGCAGGTCCCCAAGGTGCAGGCTGCAGGATAGAAGAATTTCCTTCTGTTTTTCCATCAGCACTGAGGACAGTATTGATCCTGGGACCTTGTGGAACTGAGGTGGCTGGTGTTGGATGAACCTGGATTCGGGACGACCGAAGAAAGCTGCACCTTAGCCCCCTCCTCACCGAATGCCGGAAGCCCTTAGTCTGCTGAGCTACCTGACCATCCCTTAAGCAGAACTAAAACATGGCTCAGTAACAGTGCAGAAGATGAAAGCGGACTGCAAGAATAAAACTACTCTAGGTTCTTATTGTTTAAGAAAATAATAGAGATACTAACAAGATGGAGCCCTTTATTTCTGCTTGCTAATAATTAACTGTCAAATGAATAGAAATTGAATGTTTAACTTCCGAGTAGGGGAAGGAAAAACCACAGGGTGGAGAAGTAAATGAAAAGCATTGTGAACAGAGGAAAGACACAGCAAATAAGCTCATAAAAGTCAAAGCAGTTCTAGTGATTCAGTAATCATAAGAAGGATGTATTACCATACAGAAATTTTCTCCCTAAGCTCCCCCCAACAAACACAAGGAAGTTCACCAAAACATTTATTTTATTTAATTTATTATTTTGTTTTATTTTTTTTTTCTTTTTGAGACAGGGTCTCACTATGCAGTTCAGGCTGGCCTTAAGCTCACTTTGTAGCTCAGGCTGGTGTTGAACTCACAACAATCCTCCTGCCTCAGCCTCCCGAGTGCTGGGATTACAGGCCTGTGCCACCATGCTTGGCTTAAAGCATCTTTTTTTAAAGACAGAAATAGCCATGTAGTTCAGGCTGGCCTTGAATTCATAGAGAGCCTCTTGCCTCAGGTAGGATTACAGGCATGCACCTCCAAGCCCAGCTAGCATTCATTTTAATCAAAAATATTAGGATTTTTTTTTTTTTTTTTTGGAGGCCTCAGGATGCCGTTAGGGCATGTCTGGTTTGGCTTGAGGATCTAAGGATGGAACCACAGAATCCTGAGCCTGACTGTTTTGTTTAAGCAGGCACTTACCAACTGAACTAATTGGCAGGCCCCTGAAAATATTAGAAACAACCCAAAATTACCATTCTTGAGGGGCCAGACAAATACATTGTGATGTATTATAATTTAGAATTCTTTAGAGAGGTTTAAAGGTAAAAGAAATTGATTTATGTATACCTGAAGTTGATTTTATATGTCAACATGGATAGGGTTCAAAACTATGAGTCGCAAAATACATTGCAGAAAAATATTTGCATATAGGACCAAGTCATTTTGATTGAAATGTTGAACAAAAATGCTTCCAAATGTTTACAAAGAATGAAATTATAAAAACTCATTAGAAGAGCAGAAATGCTTCCAGAATGAGAAGCCTAAAAAGAGAGAAAAAAAAAATCTATACTGAAAAGTCAATAGCATTCCTCCACACAGATAACAAGCACACTGAAAGGGAAACTATGGAAACAATACCTTTTACAACAGCACCACGGAAAATGAAATACCTTGGAATTCACTTAACCAAGGAAGTCAAAGATCTTTTCACAGAAAATTACAACACCCTAAGAAAAGAGATTATAGAGGATTTCAGAAAATGGAAAGATATTCCATGCTCCTGGATAGGAAGAACCAACATTGTGAAGATGGCCATACTCCCAAAATTGCAGTACAGATTTAATGCAATCCTTATCAAACTACCACCAACATGCTTCCCAGGCATAGAGAAAGAGTTCCTAACATTTATTTGGAACCACAAATGACCTAGAATAGCAAAGGCAATGTTGGCCAATAAAGACAAAGCAGGAGGCACCACAGTTCCTAACTTGAAATTATACTGCAAAGGAACTGTGATAAAATCAACATGGTATTGGCAACAAAATAAACATGAAGATCAGTGGAATAGATTAAAAGGTGCAAAAGCATCTTGGAATACACTCAGCCATCTGATCTTTAACAAAGAGGCCAACATACTCTCTATAAGAAAAATAGCCTCTTTAACAAATGGTGCTGGAAAACATGGCTTTCTACATGCCGAAAACTAAAACTTGGCCAAGTTCTATCACCATCCACTAAGTTAAAGTCAAAATGGATTAAATATCTAAACATTAAAACAGAAACACTCAGTCTCCTGGAAGAGAAAGTAGGAGGAACTCTTGAAGACATAGGGGTAAGTAAAGACTTCATGAACAAACATATATTTGCACGGGAAACACTTGTAACAATCAACAACTGGGATCAACTCTTCTTGAGGAGCCTCTGCACGTCGAAAGAAATTGTCAACAGAATGAAAAGAAAACCCAAAAAAATTGAAAAAATCTTAATAAGCCATCAGACAAAGGTCTTCTGTCCAGAATATATAAAGAACTAAGATATAACAGAGCCCTCAAATTTAAAGACCCAATTCAGAAATGGGCATCTGAGAGGAATACACACTTCTCAGAGGACAAAATTAAAGAAGCAAATAAATATGTGAAAAAATGCTCCACATCGCTAGCCATTCGTGAAATGTAAATAAAAACAACACTGAGATACCATCTCACTCCAGAAAGAATGGCTATCATAAGGATATCAACCAACAACAAATGTTGGATAGATTGTGGGCAAAAGGGAACACTTCTCCACTGCTGGTGGGAATGTAGACTGGTGCAACCATTGTGGAGGTCAGTGTGGAGGCTCCTCAAAAGCGTAAGACTGGAAATCACATTCAAGCCTGTTATTGCGTTACTGGGAATTTTCCCAGAGGAATTGAAAGCATTGCACCATAGTGATATATATGTGCCTATGTTTATAGCAGCACAATTTGTGATAGCAAAATCTTGGAAACAACCAAGATATCCATCACATGAGGGATGGTTGAAAAAGATGTGATATTTCTATATAATGGAGTATTACTCAGCTATTAAGAATGATAAGCTTGAAGCATTTATATTGAAGCAGATTCCACTTGATCATATACTCAGAAGTGAAATAAACCAGACACACATGTGTAAATATCATATAGTCTCCCTAGTATAAGAAGCGAAAAGAAGAAATATCAATAGAAATGTACAACAACAACTAAAAACAATTGAGTCAGATAGGGCAAAGTGAATGGCATATGCTGCAGGGTACTAATTAGCTTTTCTTCTGGATGGTTAACTACCTAAGTTCACAGTTGAAAATTGGAGAAATAGAAGAGGTGCAATGTCAGCCAACATTTTGGCCCTAGCCTTTCAAGGTCAGCAAAGACTCAGAACATAGGAGAACCTGTATTGCAACATCATGAAACTCAGCTGAGCTCCTAATTTTCTGAACAATGAGATTATGGAGCCACAGAGGAAAAAGATTGAAGTTCTATAGTGTGCCTGAGGAGAGTCACATGGAAGGAAAACCTCTGAGGCTCTCACAGAGAGCAAACTAGTCAAACATTGGCTGTGATTCATCCACATGGATGACACAGACAAAGGATCTATAGAATAATGTACACGATTATAAAATAAACCCTGAGTGGACTTCACTGACCACATCAAAAACAAGAACTACATGTTTTGGTATATAGGTCTTGCTCTATCTAGGTCTTGACCATCCAGCAGAAAAGTATAATAGTGAGCTATACACCACACAGGCATAAAAATAAGTTGAGCTCTAAATGGGTACAGTCGACAACTTCAGATAACTCATTACTGTTGTGGAATGCTAGACTGTGTTGGATGGTGTCATCGAGTTCAGGCACCTAAATTATTTTAATGACAATGGAGTGCCTATCTTTGACTGGTGTAGACAAAGGAAGGGGTATAGAAAGGAAGAATCATGATGTGTGTGTGTATGAACAGTACAGTTGGGATAGATACGCCATTTTTCTACATAATTCTGTGAGAAGCAAGATTTGTACTAATGGTGGTTGGACAGGATATTATGTTGGCTTCTAATACTATGGGACAACCATTAGGAAAATAACAAGGTAGAAAGTGTTAGTTATTGAATCTTTGATATAATTCAGGTATAAAAAATGAGATAGATAAACAGCTACACTCTCTTAATGTACTAAGAGACATCTGCTATAATAATGTCTGTAAGTATAATATCTTGTATTCACCTTGTATGATACCAAAAAGTTATGAAAATAGTTTGCAGTGTATTAATTTATCTAATCCGTCATGTTAAGGTATCTTACAACTGTCTCATTTATATTTTACTTCAATAAAATAAAAAAATAATTAAGTAATTAAGAAATATATATATATATATTCATGAATAACTGGTAGTGTGTGTGTATGTGTGCACGTGTGCTTGTACCTGTGCTAGTGTGTGCATATTCCATAATCACTCAAAATACATGTGGCTTGAACTCCCCACATGCTATCTCCCCAGTCCCTAATTTGTCCTACTTAATAAAATTTTAACACCTTATATTTTTGACATATCACTAATAGTGTTTCTATGAGGCCATAATTTGGATATTTACTATTCAAAATTTTATTTCAAAAAGAATACTACAGAGGTTAAAAATCTTCATTAAGAGATGTTTACTGAATGCACTATGAAAGCTAAGGTGCTGTATTTTCACTTTTATCCTTTAATTTTAATTTTAATTATTTTACCTATAGCCTAAGAGGAAAGCAATTGAATGCTTTATGATGCTGTAAATATTTTCTGATAAACTAAATATTGCTAAGTGGTACTTCAAAGCATATTTAAAATGATTTTTATATTTAGTAAGTGACATCTGGCAGCAGATAATTTATTGGAAGGTGAATAAGATTGGCCTAGGGTTTAACAGATATCCGTCTCTCAGGAAATACTAGCTACAGGAATGAAAATTAGGGAATCAAACTGATTTTAATTGAAAATAAAACAAGTGCATGCAGCTTTTATACGAACTATGTTACTGAGTATTATCGAGTAATCTTTTTAGGATTTTATTTCAGTCTCTTAACTATGTCTTTGTTGTGAAATTTCCAAAACAAATGCCAAGGCAGTTTAAATGAAGAAAAACTATATATGTTAGAAAACTACTTGAGATGTTAAGCATATTTCAACAAAAGTGGTATTTTCGAAAGCACACAATTTATTTATTCTTTGCTATTTTTAATACTTATAGAGTACATACTAAATGAATGTGTTCCTGCACATCATTTTACTTTATTGTAATTAATTACTGTATCCCACTTTTTAGGATCCCTGCTTTAGAAAATTTCTCATTCCAAGCAAAGGTCAGTGTTCTGTGTGCAATTGCAATTTTGTGTTGTCAATGGAAATTGATGAGTTCTGAATTGATTCACTCATTTTATTTTATTTCTTGAAGCAATTTTCCCAAAGGCTTACAGTGGAGTTCATAGAAAAATAGAAAGATAGTATTTACAGAAAAAAAGAAAAGAATAAATAAAAGAAGAATAGTCTGAATGATAACATTCAGTATTTAGGCAATATAACTGAAGATGGTTGTTCTAATACAAAACAAAACCATTTCAACAACTTAGTAAAGGTGTGGGGATTAATATTTTAGTGCATGTGATGTTTCATCTGTAAATACAAGTGGGAGAGCAGGATTCAAGCCAGTCACTGTGACACCGAAGCCATTGACTTCTGTCTCTATAATGTGGTGATGACGTCCCTCACCCATCTTTCTCATTAATCATAATAAATAATACCTGATAATATGTGAGTTCTACATTGATTAAAAATGTTGCAATTGTTCAATAGATTTCTGGAAATGTATTTTAACCTCTCAATTGTGTTAAGTTACTCAAACCTCAAAAAATTGAGGCTATCCTTGTAGTCTTTATTTTTCTCTAATTTTGGGGTATGCTGAGCTGTAAAAAGTTCAAGTCAGTATCTTCTGACATTGACAGTTCTACAGATAACCAACTACTATTATGGCCTAGTGGACTGTGTTGGATTATTTTGCTGAATTCATGCACCTAAAATATTTGAATGACAATTGTCCGGCGCCGCTCCCGTCCCGCGGAAGAAGACACTCAGACACTCAGCAACGGGTTCAGCAAGCCTTTATCGAGTGGGATGCAAGCCTCTACATGCGTCCGCTACCCGCGGCTCCTACTGTGCAAGCATTTATCGGGTGTGATGCAAGCCTCTACATGTGTCCGCTACCCGCGGCTCCTACCGTGCAAGCATGGCGAATCTCGCGATACAGCAAGCTATATAGATTTCACAAACCAATCACAACAGGAGGGGCCCAGGCACAGCAACAAAAACCCGGAAGCCAGAGGTGGGCGCTATCTTAGCAGACACGATGGGCGGGGGAGCCAAAAGCGGCCGGCATCTCAGAGCGGCTCCCGACATCTCCCTCCTTTTGTTTTAATAAAAAGGGCAGCAATATCTACCGAGTGATCACAGCAGCTGGCGCCCTTTTAATAAGCACACTAGGACCTCTCCCGGCACTGGGTTGGCCACCCCCAGTCCCGGTTTTGATCTGAGGCCTCATCCTTTTGTTGGGCCAGGATGAAATGGATGGATGGAACCTGGATGCACACCAGCATGTGGTCGAGAGTCCTTCTAAGCCCCTCTTAGGACATTCCACCAAGCCCCTTTTTAAGGCTGGTGACTCGAGATATTGTAGGCCTTAGGAAAACAGGGCCTGTCTTAGGTCGATTCGAGATGGGGAGCCTCTATCTTACCCGTCATTGGCTCACCTGCTACCTATAGGGGTTGGTCTGCAACCCTGAGGAGGAAGGCTGCCGCCTAGCTCCCGGTGGTACCGCCCTCCGCTATCTGCATGGCTGCCAAAGCTGTTAATTTAATTTGTTACTGTGTCTGTGTCAATCTCTCCAGTAAGCATTTTAATATCAACAGGCCCACTATGATAGCCA
>PVKA01003996.1:32193-103711 GCA_004027165.1 Ctenomys sociabilis | reverse complement strand
AATGTACAGGACTACAAGATAAACCCTGAGAAGACTTCAATGACCACATAGGAAATATAAAGTTCATGTGTTGGTATATAAGTTTTGATCTACCTAGGTCTTAACCATCCAGCAGAAAAGTATAAAAGTATAAAAATGAAGTATACATCGTGAGCCCATAATATTAAGCTGAGCTGTAAATGGATATGGTCGACAATTAGACTCAGTACTCAAGAACTTTATTGTCTGACAGAAAAAAACCACTACTTTAAAGGGTAACAAAAACATTGAAATTCTTACCATCCTAAATCAAAGTAATATTTAGTTGACCTATCCACAGAAGCCTTTTGTCTAGGTTTCCATCATTATTCTGTCCCTTGAATTGTTTTCTTCTTTATTTGCCTAACTGTGTAATTATGACAACCATCACTGGGGTCACCAATGACGTTGTGAATATGGAACCTTTTGAACCTTGTTTACTGAGATTTAAAGGAGCCTGTCATCTGTACATAGAGATTTGAAGCTTATTCTTATGTGAATGTCATGTGCAATTAATTTACAACAAAATGAATTTGAAGCTGGAAGGAAGCCAGTTCCTTCCCTGGTTGTCAAAATCAATTCTTTGTAAAGTTTTAAACTCGAGAAATTTAAGGTTGTTAAATCTCCTTATTGCTTCCCAATTCATTTAATGTACAAAATACTTGCATTGGTAGATACTATCATCATTGATTACTGTAGTATTCAATTCTAAAGTGTTTAATTTAGTATTAAGAGTGCTGTTTAATTTGCAATATTGAGAAATATGTATTTGTTTATCTAAAGTCATCTAAATCCAATATGTAAGCATGTTGGGATTTTTATTTATAAATTAGTAATTATAACTTGGATGTTGATAAATTTAACAGTAAAATTCAGGTCGCCAGCATCAACTGAGTACCTATTGCATACAAGGCACTGAGGGGGTTGTGAGAGGACTAATACGTTTACATCAAATTGCTTGAGTACCTTTGATTCATTAAATTCTATAAGGATATCAGCAAAGAAAAATGAACTCTACACTCATCCGCATGTCCTAAATAATAAGAAAGTTCTGTCTGTTAGATAGCAATGAGAAGAATAAGTGATTCCCTCCTCCCACTGACAGGCTTTGGATTACTTCCCTGGTAGGAATGCAAGTGTCAATGTGTGAGATTCCATTTGTTCAGGAAGTGCCTGGAATGTCACCCTTATTTCCTGAGGATATAGTAGTGCATACAGAAGGCAAAGTAGTTGGTGGAAAGAGTCAGCTGCAACCAGATTAAAGTTCTCAGCTCTGAAAACCTAGCCCTTCGGCCTTGATCTCCCAGAGGATAAAGAATCTCAAGGAATGTTCAGCTCCAGCCTGTCCCTGTGTAGGACTCTTATACTGAGAAAGAAAGGGTCCAAGAGGTCTTGCTAGAGTTAGATGCCTTTGTTTGCTAAAAGTGGGAGATGTCTCTTGATAGTTCCCACATTTTGAACACTAATAGAAGGGAGACAGACCAAGGAAAAAAAGAGGGCACGTATAGACAACAAAGGATTGATGGTCTCCAGCATAGTGCTTGTCAAAATGATGCAGAACCTATAATTTTTCTTCTCTGTCTTCCTCACCAGTTCTGTACAGATTAAGACTTCAAGAAAAAAATGTGAAAAATACAAGTCATTTCTAGTTGTTAATTGTGCTATCTGAAATAAATCCCTCTTAACCTTTGCTGTCCATCTTTGAACTTCCGTTGTCACAGAACACACTTGTGGAAACTCCCCTTGTTTTGGAAACCTCAAGGTCCTCTCTAAAAACAAAAACAGTAGCAGCTTATCAAGAGGCCTTTCCCCCGAGTTGTCCTATGGCACTCACTCTGTGTTACAGCCCTCTTTCGGTAGCAGCACCCTGTTGGACACTATGCATAACCCTGTTCTCTTCCCGTGGAGTTTGCTGCTTCCTTCCTCTCTCTTGGTCCACTTTCTAAAGAGATGCTTTCCTAAGTTTCTTGCCTAGAGGTCAGGCTTTGAATACTTCAAAAAGATTAATGACACATCTAACATGGAGGTGGGAGGCTTTCCTTAAAGTTTCTGGATACATTTATGAGAGCAGAATGATTGTAAAATTAGTCCATGTATGTATTTTTAGTAGTTTCAGAAAGAAGACAATATACTGGGATTCCTAAAGTATTGTGCATACAACTCTCCTTTGAAAGGAGACAAGTAAATAATACTGATAACAAAAGAAAGACACCCATCACTTATGTAAAATTAAGAGAGATGAGAAAATTCTTTGTACTGTCTTCCTCTTCTCATTCTGTGTCCCTTTCTTGAGACTTGAGCTTAGGCAGTTATGAGATCTGAAGCTATAGAACGACAAATTCAACAGAGATGTTTGTTTTATAATGCTTTAGCCTCTCTGAACCTCCATAACTTTGTTGGTTACGTGTGAAGGTTAAGGTTCATAATCTATGAAATCACTCCCAACTGAAAAACTATAAAATTTTCTTACTTTTCCTCCAATTATGATGTGTAACCTGTTGAACTTCCTGTCCCAGGTTTCTGATTGTCTGTTAACTCCACCTTCTTTTTCTCTTCTAGTATCTGTGTTCTGCTTAGTGGCCAAATAAATGACATTCAGAACTTCAGCTAAGGTACTGTAAGGTAAGACTTTTTTATTCTAACTGATCTCCTTGCTTGAAATTAGAAATTTATAGCTTGATCTAAGAGAATAAATTAACAAGAAATAAAAACATTACTTTATTAATATTTTAAGCATAATTTATGATTCCTAAAACTGTGTGCACTGTTATATAAATGTGTAGCCATGCATTTACCTTAATAAAGATAATTGTGTTAGTTTGCTTATCAAATTCAAAATTGTAGGGCCAGGGTATAAGGTAAGTGCAAGGCTCTGAGTTTGAGCCCAATTACTGCAAAAAACAAAATCAAAATTATAGTGAAAGTATTCTTGTTAAAATTTAAAATAAGTTAACTTTATTTCAAATGCTTTTATATCTTAATTAGCAATGTGGGATTTTTAAAAAATAGTATAAGTGTACAATGTTTGAATGATTAGCATATATGTGGACATTAACACTTATCTTAATCCTATTAGCTTCAGAATTAATCCTCAATTCATATTGCCTTCAGTCAGTTTGTTATTCCCTGTTTGAGTATGAACATAAGAAATAGTGGCATTCTGGGAAAACCCAATGTGTTTTAAATGTCAATAATATCTTTTCTATTCACCAAATGCTTTTAACATCTTACCTGGAATCCAATTTCAGCTTTCTTTCTTTGTGATGAAATCTTCATACTATGAAGGACTGCTACACACCTAGTTTAAAAATTCTCATCTTCCTGTACTCCTTTAACATGCCCATGTGATCTAGTTCCAGCCAATGAGCTCTAAGTGATGGGCATTTGGCTACATGACCATTGGTCTTGCCAACCAGTTCTGAGTGTTGTGTCCTGAGGTCACATGATGCAGTTCTAGCTAATGAACTCTACATGATGGGACAGTGTCCCTTCCTGAATTTTTTTCCTTAAAAAAGTTAAAAGCACAATAGTTAGAGAATATTTTCCCTTATTCCTATCTTATCATTACCTGGAAAGCACAGCTTTCACCTTGCAATCTCAGGAACAAAGATTACAACTAAAAGTACTAGCATGGAAAAATAAAATGATCTTTGGCTCTAGAAAGCCTGCCATTACATTTCTTGTGGCATGAGGCCCATATACCCTCAACTAAGACAGGTTACCCAAATCTTGTGACACTCAGAAGCAAGAGGGGACTGAGCTGAATCAATGTCATTCATATGTGGGCTTGATGTTCAACATGACTCCATATTCTACTTAATCTTCACTATCACATTCTATATTTTTACATTTTATTTTACATGGGCTTTCAGGTGTTAAGAACTTTGTCCAGTGGTAGTAGGTGGCATCCTAACACATATTACACCTGGCAGGTACTGTGTTGCTACCTCCATGCTAAGAGCTTGTGCTATAACTTATTACATTTTTGCTAGTCAGTGGGCATTGCCAATCCAGGAACCCTTTGAACACTTTAATGACATGAGCTATCCATTAGATTAGCCATTTATAAAGTTAAGTGAACTAAGGCTACTCCTTTATGGCATGGGGGGAACATTTGGCTTGGGTTTTCAGGATGAATCAGAATTATCAATAAATACAGAGAAAGAAAATATTAATTCTTACCATCTTTGAAATTTTTTTCTTTTGAAAAAAAAATTTAGAAGTATGAAGTGCTTTAAGTATGACCATCAAAGCTCAAATTTTAACCTACCATCCTAATATGAATTATTTTACTTCTAAGAAAATCTATTATTTCACTCATGTTTATTTGTTTCTTAAAAAATACTGGGGATAAAAGATGAGCTTTTAATGAAATTTCTTTCTAAAGAAAGTCATGCAAGACAGTGAGTAAGGCACTGAGCTGAGTCTGGGAGGAGGCGCTGGATAATGGGAAAATCTCAGGGCTGGAAAATAAGAGACTGAAAATGCAGGCGATAACTCAGGTCTTTGATGTGGAGAAAAAGCCATTTAGACCTTCCAGAACTTTGCTCTTTATTTGTAAATTCAGAGGGTACAATATTCTAATGTGCTGCTAGTGTAAAATAAAGCTTTATTTTCTTGGGTCTCCTTTGAAAATGCAAGGAAATTTGCTCAGACTTACTAAAGTCAAAATTTCTTGAACCTAAAAGTTATCAGTTCCTTTCCTTTTTCTTTTTTTCCTTTTTATATAGCATTTAATTAGTATTTATTTGAAAACAGATACTATTCCTTTTGCATTTTACCAGAAACTATAGATACATTTCCTAAGTACCTATAATATTTCTCCCTTGAATCTAACCCTCTTGCCATCTGGCCCTTTTTGTTATTTTATTTTATGTCTTATTCATTTTAATGAGAAAAAAAGATTTAAAAAGCAATGAAATAGTTTCAAAATAGATTTATAGGATAGTTATAATAACATACATTGTATACTGTTGTCTTCATAGTAGTTATTCAGAGGACAAGATGCAGACATGATATCTTTGTCTAAACAATGTTAATACAAACATTTTTTCTCAATGAACTAAGAGAAAAAAGCTATATATCTATCCTATCTTATGTATAAAATGGTCCTTTATTTATACTTTTGCAAAGTTAGTAATGCGGGACACTAGGTTGCCTAGCAACTACTAGCTGACCTTAACCAAACAAGATGTTTATCTCAGGAGTGAGGTAGCTTGTTTGCTTTAGACACTGAGGCCTAGTCCCACCTACACACATTTGATTGATTTCCTAGCTTCGTGGCTCCCAAAATATCTCCTTTTTTTGTTCATGCAATGTTTGCCTACTCCTGTATCTTCACGATTTCCACCTACTTTCTCCACCAGAAGATTTACTGTTTCTGTTTTAACATTTAAATCTTTAATCTATATATTGAGTTGTTTTGCTGAGTTCAAGTACCTACAATCTTTGGACTGGCTTCAAATATGAAAAGGTCCTTTGAAGACTTCTTCAAATACAGCTTCTCTAACTGCAGTGAAACCTCCAGAAAGAATGGCTATGCATTTATAAGCACAAGATAGGTAAGGCATTGATCCTGAGAAACATCAGAAGGTTTTTCAAACTAGCAGTTAATTTGTACGATTCTCACCCTGACTAACTATACCTGATACCTGTGAACCAAGAAAGTGCATTGAAGATAACAATGTGTAATAGAAGGGTCATGCTTGGAGTGCCTGTCACTCTGGTCTTCTAAATACATACTTCTTGTCAGGACATGCCAATTAGTACCATACTGTCTCTCAAGAAAAGTCTGCTTCATGTTTTTTTATTTTTTTTAAAGTGGGTAATAAATGAAAAAAAGGGATTTGTCCCAAACTCCTTATCATAAACTCAAACCTACTTTTGTTTTTGCTTTACTTTCTTTCTCAAATACTTTCCTTTATTCTCCCTGCTTGGAGCCCTGCCACTGAGTCACCTGCCTTGCTGCACTATGTGGCTTTTATCAGCACTCGGCCCTTGTATTCAGTTTTCCATAGACCTTCCCTAACCACCCTCTATGAATGAGCTCTGTGTTAGCACTCATGCTTAATTCCATTTTAAAAGCTATATCTACATATAAATATATAGATATATAGAGAGAGAGAATTATAAGGGATTTAGTTAAGACTCAAAGAATCCTGTCATATTTGTTTACAGTTTGTTGTTCCTCTTACCATGATGTGATCTGAACTCCAAGAGGATAAGACCTTTTTTTTCTTCTTCTTTTAACACTATCAAAAATCACATCTGTTCCATGCCAGAGACTTACTAAATATTTATTTAATGAAAATTAATGTACAGCCAGAAGATGACATCAACTAAGTATTCCAAAAGAAATTAAGCAATGCTCATAGATGTTCCAGATATATCTAGTGCTTAAATGGAGAAGAAAGTAAAAATAAAAATATGAAAGGAATAAAAATACAGAGGGGCAGAGAGTGGTACAGAAAGAAATCAGAACAGTATTCTTGGGAAGGACCACTTTGGGATCTCTGTCCAGCAGCACTTCTGATCTTTGACAGTGGCTGACAGGGGTCAGTTCTGTGTATGGCATGGAGATCTATTGAGCAAGCATGAGACATTCACAGTCAGATGTTCTGTTGAATGAAAGTGCTTCAAAAAGTGAAATAATGAATTATTGAACTGCTAAGAGCAAAAATATTCCCCTTTTAGTAATGGACATAATAGTATTCTCTTAATACAAATATTCTGGCCATGTAATACCAGGTATTCCAGATACAAAAACTGTGAAAACTATTCCTGTGCTTGATATCTCCCTTAGAGCATTGCAGAGTTAAGTCCCTAAATAAATTGTCACAGTGACTATCTGGAGCGGCACATCATGCTAATGCATTAAGAATGCTGCTGAGATAATGGAAAGTTAAAAAATGTATTATGTGTCCATTCAGGAGCTTTTTGTTTCCTGCCAATTCAGATTTGACAGCTGTTTATAAAATATTTACATTCTGATTTCCGTCACACTGATGGCACTTTAGGGTCTTTGGAAGATAATAATTACATATTAGAAAACTGTTTTAAAAATTGAAGCTCATCTATCAAAGAGAAAAATCTATTTTTAAAGCTGAACAAATGAAGGGCACCCATTTTTTAAAGGCTATAGATACAATAAAAGTCAAAAACGGAACTACATATGAACAGGATCATAATATATGTAATATTCACATTTTAGAGAAGATTCTTGCCAGCCCCAGCAGTCTTGGAAGTCCTTGATTGTTATTGTCTCTGTCTGAACTCATGCATCTCACACTTCTTCTAAGGCCAATAAAAACAATAATATTTGTACGACGCAGTGGTAAATTGGACAAGATTTTGCTGTATTTAGATATTTTGTGAAGAAAATTCATTGTGTATTCTTGGTATTTAAAGGAAGAGAAAACAAAAAGGATTGGGAGGAGCACTAAGTGTTGAATTATGCAGAAGTTACAAATAACATATCTTACAGAGTTTTAATTATAATTATAAATTCAAATATAGTAAATTGTTATCAGGTATTGTATGAAAAATTATGACCTGTAATTCTTGGTCAGTGTTCTAAGAAAGTCTTAATATCTATGGGATTCTTTGTAAAAATGAGTAAATAAGAGAAAATACGAAAATATGGGGATATAAAATCTGTATTATAGCCATTTAAAAGTTTATTGTCCTTCATGTTACATTTATAGAATCTAGAAGCTTTTACTTTCTTTCATTGACAAATGCAATGTAGGTACACCTTGAAATGAGGCATTTAATTTTGGAATACAAGCCATCATATTAGTATAAAATATTTTTAAATTCCCAAGAATCATGTATGTTTTCCTTGTCTTCTACTAAAACATAGATTGGACCTCACTAAAAGATTTATCATCTGGCAGTGCAAAGTGGGTTTGACACCAACATTTGAAAACAGAAGCTAAGATAAAATTGAAGGCCTATGTCAACACTCTCTCATTCTTGCCACCCTGGCTCTATCCTGGAGACTCCACTCTTGGAAAATAAATCTGGACACTTGGACTAAAAGTTTGAATGCCTTATTCCCCCATGTCATACCTGCCCCTAGGTGACCTGTTGTGTTGAATCCAGATGAATAAGATAGAAAGTCTACTTTATGTCCTAGATGTGAGTGGACTCTGAGCTTTTGGGCAGTGAAGTCCAGGACCTAAGCATACGAAACTGGGTCTAGTAGGAACTAAAGTCCATGTGTCATGTTCTTGGAGAGAAGATCTTGCCCAGAAGGCCCGAGACCTTGGACACAGTTGTTTTCAAGTATAAATGTGTCTGTAATCATTTGTTAGGACAGTTACAATTCTGAGGGCTGAGGGAAGCCTGAGCTTCCACATTTCACCAGATGAAGCTAAGACAGAAACGGAGAGTGATGCTAATTGATTTGTTGTTGGATAACAGGAATGTTGTGCAAAAGGCCAAGGCAGAGACCCCATGGTCTGTGTTTCAGCAAAGTACTGAAAGAAATTGGTGATGAGAGACAGAGGAACAGCCTGTGGGCAGCAGTCTTCAACAGGAAGTCCCAGCCTGGCCTTCTCATCTCTCATCTTTCCTTCTCCAGATTCTACATCATAGTCTTAGTAATGTGTGCTACCAAAACCTCTGCAGTTCCCAGCTGCTTGTCCAAGGTGGCAGCAACTCATGGTGGCCAGCTCTGCACAAATGTCTGGATGGCAGAGCCCCATCTTGGCTGTACCCAAAGCATCATGGAAGAGTAGTGGGTACAAGGGTCTCCCACCATGTTTGCAGCCTGTTGAGACTCAAGACATAGCACCAGGCAGAATCCAGCCAACCGTGCCTCAGGGGCTGGTCACACGCCCAGGCTCTGCCTGCCTCTGGGATCCAAGAGCGCATGCATCACTCTTCCACCAGGTACCATGACACGGAGGGGAGGAAGTCTTTCCATCAGGCAAAAGATACATTAAGTGAAGAGAGTAAATGCTGTAATTCTCTGAAAATATTATAATACAATTTCTGAAAATAGTATTAAGTATAAAATCAAACATTTTAGAGATGATCCAAATGAAAATGATGAATCTTAAAGAAACCAGATATAAAATTTCAGAGGAATACTTGAGATAAAAAGGAAATGCAAACCAGGGACAAAATAAAAAACATACAGTCATAGAAAGTTATTTTGGAAAACTTTAATACCTGTGTGATACTATATACAAAATAAAATGCAAACAAAAAATATGCTATTTAATTTTCAAAATATATAGCACAGTGGAAACAAAAATAGTGTAAGAATATGAACCTCAAAAATATGGCAAATATATGAAAGGACTGTAGCAAATTGCAACAAATGTGTAGGTATAAAAAGCTGGGAGTTGGGGCCGGGGAGATGGCTCTGCAGAATAAGCACTTCCTTAGCAAGCACAAGAGCCTGAGTTCAATCCCTGGTTCCACCATAAAAAAGAAAAAAGAAAAGACCCAGGAGTAATCAGGAGAACAAATATGTGTGATTACTATATTAGTTATTATATTATCATACATTTGAAGTTTATCAGTAGTATTTTTTAGGTAAATAAGAGTTTCTGATACACTTCCATAACATGGAGAAGTTAAATTATACTCCAAGAAAATGAACAAGCTCTAAGGCTTTCAGTGGAAAAGTGTTTGGAAATGGACTTGAAAATCAAAGATATAACCTTTGCATCAATTAGAATATAGCATACATGCCAGTGGAAAAAGAAATCCACAGCACATAAAAGAATTCCTTAAAAAGGAGACCTTTTAATGTGCTAAAAGAAAAAGGCTGCACAAGCACTGTCATATTCCAGTATATCATAACAAAAAGGAAATTCAATTTACGCAGTTTGCTATTATTCTGGGACTGCAAACCCTATCCATTTGCCATGGCTTTTCATGGAACAGCTGTTCAATTCCTGTTGTGTGCTTCTGACATAGAAACTTTTGATGATCTGCCCTAATGCTTTAATATGCAGCCTCTATCTTGGAAGAGCTGAAAATCTAGCATTGAGGAAAAGCCATACACATAATGAGGTTTTCAATATGACAGCATACTGAAGTGATGAAATCAAAGGGTCATGTTCTATATCTTTAGCACTGTTGGAATTTTTCCACATTGATGGGACACAAATAAGCACTTGGGAGCTATTTATCAAAAGAATATGCTAATTGAAATGCCAAGGTAAAATAAAAAGGGGATATTATGGCATCGTTAAATGGCTTCAAGGGCACTGAGCCACTCTTCTATAAGAAATGGGTAGCCTGAAACTTGAGTATGCGCTGAGTGTATTGAGGCAGAAACAAAGGGCATGGCAGATACAAAGGGCCTAAGTGTTAGCTTCACAATTGCGATATGTGACCTCACCTTGGCACCACATATGCAGAGCTGTGGCACGTGCTTCGAAGTGGGATACCAGGATTGGGAAAGGAAGCTATGACCAGAAAGAGAAGAACCTTGTATACCCACAGAAGCTTGGATTTCATCTTGAAAGTGACATCATACATGGAAGAGTGTGACACCAGAAGAGTAATAGGAAAGTTAATTGGTCAACAGTATGTGGAAAAGATCACAGGTAGGAACTAGAAAGGACAGATCCCTTTTCTAGAGAAGAGGACATCAAAGACTAACCAAAGCCACCAACAGAAGTGAGGAAGGACAAAAGCGAGACACAGCGAAGAGTAAGATTCAGTCTCTTCATGATGTCTTCTGCATTTGTCAGAAGAACAACGTACTATAACGGATGTGATAGCAGTCATGGATGTTATGTCTGAAAGTTTATGGTCCTCTCAAATTAGCATGTTAAAATCCTAGTATACCATGTGATAATATTTGAAAGGAGTTTTGGAAGGTGACTGGAGGATAGGGACCTCATGAATGATCTTAGAGACTAATAAAATGGGGCCAAGAAATGTTCATTCCTTCCATCAGGTAAGGTTGTAATGAAAAGGCATTTTCTTATCTTGGGTTCCTGTCTACCAGCATGAGAAATAAATTTCTACCACATATAAGCTACTTAGCCTACTATATTTTGTGGTAGTGGTTCAAATTAAATAAAAGTCTGGCTTGAAATGGGGTTAAAAATAGAACTGGAGGTAGGGAATAGATGCAGGGGACATAGCTTCACAAATAAGCTTTCTCCAGGGAAATCGAGAATTAGAGGGCAGTAGCTATAGTATCGGTGGGAGAGACAAGACCTGGAAACCAGCTGGCTAAGAACTATCAAAGTACGTTTGTAGGATGACACAAACAGTCCAGAAGGGAAGGATACGCTGATAATGGAGGAAAGTCAGAAATGCACAGGAACAAATGTTGTGGACAGGTCAAGGCAGGGTGCTGGAGCTCATGAGCACAGACACAAATCCGCTACCTGGCTTCTCCCTCATTTTTTTTTTTTTTTTTTTTTTTTTTGTCTTTTTGAGACAGGGTCTCACTATGCAGTTCAGGCTGGCCTTAAGCTCACTTTGTAGCTCAGGCTGGTCTCGAACTCACAACAATCCTCCTGCCTGGGCAGAATCGACAGAAGAGGTTTTCCTTTCCCAACTACAGGGGAATGTGCTCCGCTCATTCGAATAAGGTAATAAGAGTTAAAACTCTGCTTTGAACGCAGAAGGTCAGCTCTGAAGGAAGCAAGCAGAGGACATAGCAACTGAGCACAAGAGCTTTGTTTGCCGACAGATCTCTGTCCTGGGCTTTCCGTCCTCATCCCAACTGTGTCCCTTGCTCAGATGAGCTGGGAAGGGTCTCAGGTCAGAATACAGGCTCTATACTGCTTTGTGTTGGCTTCCAGTCCTGTCAGCAATGAATGTGTAAGTTTGAGCCTGGCACCGAGCCCATCCTGCTTTACCATTTCTGTAAGGTGAAGACTATAGAATGATCCTTCTCACTGGCAGGATGCACGGTGACTGAAAACAATGTGAAGTTCTCAGACTTGGGCCTGCGCAGCTGTGCAGCGCCCAGCAACGCTGGCAGCGATTCCTGCATATCTGTGGATTCTGCCCACAGGATGGGGGTGCTAACGCAGCTCGCCACTCAGGACAGGCGCAAAAATGAGGGAGAAGCCAGGTAGCGGATTTGTAGCACAAAGAAAGCAAATGTGAAAGAAAAAAAGAAGTCTGTGAGTGTTGGGGATGAGTCCAGGGTGTAGCAGAAGTCCTCCATAACTTTCCAAAGAGGATTACAGAAGAGATAGTGAGGTGTAATGAGGTAAAGTTCACTTTTAAAACATTAGCATGTGATGCGTGATAAGTCTTGGAGAACTGATTCAAATACAGGTCACATCGTGATTTCTACCCACCGTCCTTCTCCCTCCCATCTCCCTACTTCCTCTTACCCACTCCAGTTTCCCTTCCTGTTTCCTAGCATCTCTCTTTTATTTAGTTCTTTATCTTTGGATTTCTCGTATTAGAGAAACCATGCGATATTTAAAGTGTGCTTCTGATTGGCTTTCCTCAGTATTTTAGTCTCAAGATCCATCCATTTTCCTCCAAAGATTTGAATTTAAGAGAACAGAAGCAAATTAAAGTCTGGTGATATAGCCCAGGATCAGCATTTTGTTTAAACTTGATAAACCTAATGAAAACAAACTCATTTTCACTTCTCTAAAAGTGGGTGGTGGATTTTGTGTGTGCACGGACACATTGCAGGAAAATATCCACAGAGGGTGAGTGAACGTAATGAGATTTTTATATTGGAAAGTAACATTAATTACCACATTACATCACAGCATCTGAACTAGTACACAAAGTAAAGTTAAAACTAAGGGAACTAAATTTGATTAATTAAATAAAATATTAGATTTGCATCACTGTACATATAACTAACATATATATTTTAATATGGTGAAATTATATGTTTTAGCTTCCAAACAGAGCATATAGAACACAGTGCTATCCTAGCACAGCATCTGGCCCAGTAGGTGCCAGATACTAATGAGAAAATAAATGAATGAAAAAATCCCATGTTAGCAATTTGTACAGCGTATGTGGGAGACACTCATCTTAGGAAAAAATAGCCCACATAGTCCACTAGTTTCCCTATGAGCAAATTTATTATGAATTGTTGCTTAATGGCGGAAAGCTAGAGTTACTAGAGCATTTTGTACAAGATGATATGTCAATCAAAAAACAGAGGGGGTACTATGAACTGCAAACGATGTAGATGTCATTATCTGTTACAGACATTATGAATATGGTTATAGTATTTGGTGATGTCATTATGTATTGCCTAAATTAATGTTGTATAACCTTCAAAATGAAAATATGCTTACCAGACAACAGGGAAGACATAGGGTTAACCCAGAGGCATGGAGACTTGTGCAAGGAATGGTGGGGGAGACTGAGAGAAGCTTGAACAGTGGACTTGTTTCAGAGACTCGCAGGTCCTCTCTCCTTCTTAGTCCCATGACTTACACAGGAGTGCAGTCTAACTCCTGCTCTCAGAGACAACTACAAAGAAGCTGATTCTCAAAGTGTGGCCCAAAATCCAGATGCAGCAACATCATTACCCAGAATCCTGTAGGAAATGCACAATCTTAGACTCCATCGTAGCCTTATTAAGTCAAAATAGGTTTTCTAGGTAACTCTTAGGCGCATTACCATTGGAGAAGCCCTGGCAACCAGGTTAGAAATGGGGCTTTAAAGCACATGGATCTTGATTCGAATGTGTATTTCATCTTGGGCAAGATAATTTTTTAAATCTCCTTTTCTTACCCACACTGTGTAGTACAATACCTTATTAAAAAATTGCACTTCATTTTTAGTCAGCTAACATCCTTGGGCCTATTTTTCTTTAGTATCTAGGGTGGTAACATCAGCCTCACTCTCAGATTTGTAAAAATCAAGTACAGTTGTTTATAAGACAGCATTTTGTCTGTCATAAAGAACTGTATGCAAGAAATCAGTATTAGAGAATTATCATTTAGAATCACATAAGATGATAAACAGCATACAGTACTGAATTGCATCCTTCATAACAAGCATGGTATAAATGATTCACAGGGCCATCCTTCCTCTCTGGTGCATTAAATAAAAAATCAGAGCTAGATGATAACATGGCAAAAACAGATTTTATTCCAGAATTATTGCAACAGATGAAGAATCTTTGGTATAGAACTGGCCTCAATCCTGGATACAACATGGACAAGTGGGAATTTGTAACCAAAGAGCAAGGGAGGGGTCAATGGATGAAAAAACATTCAGAGAAAACATCGGAGATGGGTTAGCACATACCTGTTAAACAGCTCTCCAGGATTCTCACTGAAAGCAGGTCAGGAGGGTCTGACATCACCTGGAGGATGAGGGGATGATGAATTTGATCTGATGCAGAGAGTGATCAGAAACAAGGACTGAAGATTAATGATCAACTGACTTAACAGGATTCTTGTTAAAGTATGGAATACGAACACAGACAGAAGCACAAAGGTCAAGGTCTACTTGGGAAAAAAAGCTCAAATGAGCCTGTTTAAAGTATGGTCAAGGAGGAAATTTTGGTCAAGAGGAAGAAAGATGTTAGGGAGGGAGAGAAGTTGGCTGCCTCTTCAGACACCAAAACCTCTCCACGTGAGTCCTAGGGAGCATGTTTTCTTAAATGCTCCGAAACTTCCAAGAGCCGCTTAAATATATTGCTGTTTCTATTATCCAGCAACAGAAAATTAGATGTGTATTTTTAAAGAACAAGATAAAAGTAAACCAATAAGGATAAGGGATAACTTGCTAAAGAGGAAAACATGAAGAAATAATTATTTCTGTGTGAGTTTTGATCAAAGAAAGAGTTTCACAGTTGGCCTTGATGATGAATGCAATGTAGAGAAGTATTGTGGTCACATTGGTGGAAATATCATGAGAAAAAAGCAGAGCCTAAGAAGCTTGCAGCAGGTGAAGGAAACACTAAGATGCATTTTTGGAACTGCAGATGGCACAAAGTTGGAAAGAGAATGGAGAAAGACAGGTAGAGATTAGATTTGAAAAGATCCTGACTGCCCAGATCCTAATTTCATTCCAATGAGTAGTCAAATACTGATTAGAATGGCCAACTGATATAATTAATCAGAGAAGTAATTTTGAAACATTTGTCATTGAAGCATAAACTGAATTAGAGCAAGATCAAGGACAGATTCTAAAGCAAAGGAACTATTTCAATAGCCAGGAAAAGTAATAAGGCCATGAGAGGGATTTAACAATTGGTACCTCCCTGTCCATCATCACAATTACTTGTAGTCAAGTGCAGTCTCATGGCATCCTTCTCAGCCCCACCCTTGACATCTCTTAATTCAGTTTATCCATGCCATATAATACCACCTGCCAATGACTATTTAATCAGATAGACTGGTGCACTGTGGCAATGATTTAGGTCAACCAATCGTTACTTCTCTTAATAATGGACCCAAAGAGCAAAGGGAGTTATGCCCAGGAAGTACCAAGACACAAAGCATGGAAGGACAGGTTGCCTGTGGTACTGAATGCAATGAAAGGTAGAGGAAAGCATGATATATAGAGAGTTTGCTAGAATCCTTGTTTCCAATCATCCCCTAGGGGGTCTTGAAAAATATTCCCCATGAACAAAGGGAACTAATCTAGCAGGAATGGAAAGGGTTGAGCAACTAGGAGCAATATTTGTCTAGCAGGTACACACTGACTCTTTCATGCTAATAAGAAGGCTCGATATCAGAAGAACATAAAAATCATGTACCTCGTCCTTGGTACATCTCTTACCAAGTTCCGTTTTTTTTAAAGGTAATTTTTTTTGAAGTTGGTGTGAGTAAAAATGAAAACATACTAGATTCTTGTGCTATTTTTATGTATCTTTGCAAGGAAGGAAGAAAAGGAAGTGATCTATTCATGTGTCACACTCTGAGACTTACGGTAGTTTGCTAATTATAAGTTCTATTGTCTTGATCTCAAAAGGAATTCAAGAGCTGAACCAAGTATAGTAAGGTCTCCAGACCCTAGTGATTATACAGCTGCAAAATTTGTAGCCAAATGACAGCTTGCCTTGGTATTTTTGTAGGCCAAAAGGCCAAAGAAAGTAAAGTCAAACTATTTCTTGTGTTTTTACAAAATTTTACAGGATCTAACAACAGAGCTCAAGACAGCACAAGAAATTTTAGTCACACCTGGAACCTTCTGGAAATTTGACTGGCCTGGGTTTTTTCCATCTACTGAATGATAGATAATCTTTTGCTTTTTTTCTGACTTCCCAACAAAGTTTTTTGAACCAAATAAAGCTTCACCGTACTTCAGACTCCAAACCGAACCCTAATTTGAGTGTTCTGTGCGCGTATACAGTCTGGGATGGCGTTCTCACCTGAGATGATTCTTTAAGTCAACAGTTATCTGCCAGCATCCCAACTTCTCTCAGACCTTTATATTCACAGCCTTTTCATTTCAGGACTTGCACATGGCTCTGAATAACCAGATATAATATCAGTGTAATCTTAAATGTCTCCCCTGCTATAAGCATTCCTTCTAAAAGCTCCACATGTAACGTAGAATAAGCAATTGACTTAGTGACAAGTGACCTTCTTGTAAGAATATATAACACAAAAATAGAAAAGAAAAATAACTGATGTAACAATTTTGCCGTGATTATGGCTAATTTTTAAAATTATCTTATTTTTCAATTTTTTCTGCATTACCCACAGTGACCAGTATCTACTTACATGAATTTATTAAGTGTTTTATAAAAGAGTAATCATATTTGTTTTTATTACTTCAATGTATTCTTTGTGCAGCATGTATTTCTTAAGATGTTGATAAACTATGTACATCAAAAAATTACTTTCTTTTTTATCAATGCTTCTCTAAAGTTAGATTTCAAAATAATTTAGGAGACTGACATGAATTATGAATATCTGGTTTTAAGAATGAGGTTCATTTATAAAGAAAACTAATATTTTCTGCGAATATATTTTTTAAAAAAGAAATATGATATTCCATAATCCTGTGCAAAGGACCTAGTATTAGTATAAAAAAGTATTCTTCACAATAAAACCAACAGGCAGATTTGCAAAAGCTGTGTGTGTGTGTGTGTGTATGTGTGTAATTTAAAACACATAAAATCCTACAGAATAACATTATATTGCATAGAATTGTTTTACGGACACTCATTTGACAGCAGAACAGGAATAGGAGTTAGAAAGCCTCAAATGTCTCAATACTTTCTCCATCTCACTGCCAGTGTAACATTGTCCGATTTTACATGAGTAGTTGGGAGACATGGGGACAGTACTTCTAATACTATGTATCAGCTTGGAATGTTCCCAGGAAACTGAGTGATGTCAAGTTAAGCCAGCTACTGTGCCCATATTTTCTTCTGCAGCAACTGGCCTTAGACACCTGACCAAATAAGATCGGCTCTCTGGTTATGAATCCTGATGGTTCAACATAGAATTCAGCAGTTTAAGTATCCCTCAAATTTGTGTTACACTGGTATTTGAGCAGCCTTAATTGCTTTGACATTTTCCCCTCCATCAGATTTAGTGCCCTATATTTTAGGCACTAAATTTCACGATACAACTGCTTGAATGTGATTTTGAATATGTGATTTGAAATATGGATAGGCAACTCATTGAATTGGAGAAAGTATTCATAGGGGTAGATTTTCTTTTACAATGAAATCAGATTACACTAGCAACATCATTTGTCTGCAGTACCCAAACTGATGCTGTGGGTTTCGTTTGGTTTTTATGTGGTTAATAATAATGACAACAATAGAATAATATCTATTCAAGATTTACTATATGTCAGATACTCTGCTTAGCCTTATGTGTGCGAGATTCGATTTGCATCCCATAAGGTATAAATGACATAGATTGTACAAAGAGAGGAGGTTTGCCAAGACCTGACGAAAATGATGAATATGTGAAAAAAGAGGTATTTTAGGAGAGTGAAACATTTGTATGATGCTGCATTAATGGATATATGTGCATTTGTCAAAATTCCTAAAGTGTACAAATGCAGAGAAAACCTAAGGTAAACAGTGGACTTTAATTTCTAATGCCACATGAATTTTGGCTCATTAAGTCTAAAAAAACATACCATATTAATACAAGATGCTCCTAGTAAGGGAAACATTATGAAGTGTGGGGTGAGTGCCCAAGAAGATAGAGTGTATAGAAGGTCCCTGTAGTTTATGGGTCTGTTTGTTTGTTTGTTTGTTAACCAAGAATCAAACCCAGGACCTTGTACTTGCCAGGCAGCTGCCATGCTGCTGAGCTATAATGTTCAATTGTTTGTAAGCCTAAAATTACCTGAAGAATAAAGCCTGTTAGTTAAAAAAAAAAAAAAAAGAGAGAGAGAGAGAGAGTGGAATAAAATAGACTTAGGCACACCCTGCATTCTAAAAAACTGTTTCAGGTTCAGATACTTATGTGTAAATGTGTGCACATTCACAGTATAGAGACCCAATTACACATGCATATAGCTCATGGCATAGAAGAAAAAAAAAGAAAGTTTAACAGATACTGTTTTGGTGATTATGGAAAATATGCAGGACCTGTTTTCCAGCTGATTGAAAAACCACCTAGATTTCAAGTAAGGATTGTAAAACTACCTTGCAAAAAAGAAACAATCTCTTACCCACAGACTTTAGTAGGTATAAAATGTAACTAACATAATGTGTCTAAAATGATCGCATATGATAGTTCTGGGATATTTTATGAAAGCCTTTCCCCATAGGAAATAAGAAAGCATAGATGACTAAGTGCTGTTAGGGAATGCCATTTTTAGTGATCTTGATTGGGTGAGATAATACTATAGTTTTGCTGGTAGCATTCTGAGAATATCTTGATTGCTCTATTCTGAAGGAAAGCCACAAACACAGAAATCACCTTTGGTTGATTTCCAGTTCTTTTCTCAGCCTTGCTTAGGATAGGAACTCAACAAATATAAGTCTTTTTTATTGGTTACAGCTAATTGTTTTTCATAATGCTCATTTTTAAAGTCAGAGTTGTTTATTTGGGGATTTTATTTTGTTATTCGCTTCTTTATTTATGTCTCATTATTTTGTAATCTCTCACCTGCATCCATTCACTGGGAAGAAGGTGGTGTTGATTAGCAGGCAGCATTGTGCTGGATCCAGGGCCACAGCTTGGAGCTTGATTACTTCTGTCTGCCTAGTGGTCCCCTCCAACTTCACAACCCTGTTTTGGTTTCCTTCCAGCTATTCACTTTCCTTCTAGGTCCGCTATGAAAGCTTTACCTGTGCTAATTAAGAGTTTCTCTATTATCATGTTACTTAAAAGAGTTAAGACACTTGAATTTTGTCAACAGCTTTCTAAACGGTTGGATCATCAGAATTCACTTCCAACACACTCACATGTCTCCCCTTTACTCTATCCTAGGAAAATCCAAGATGGATCTTTACCCTGACAAACACACTAAAAGAGACCTCGTAATACATCAGTGTCACCTGTTGGTAGGACAGAATGATAAAGAAAAAGAAGAATACACTCTAGAAAATTTAATATTCAGTGTATGACCAAGTATATTTAGGCCTGTTTGGGTTTTTGGTTTGTTGTTGTTGTTGTTGTTGTTGTTGTTGTTTTTGTATTTTTGAAAAGCCAGGGATCGAACTCAGGCCCTTGTGCTGGCAAGGAAGTGTTTATTCTACTAAGCTGTCTCCCTAGCCCAATTTTTTTTTTCTTTCTTTAGTATTTTTAAGATAGAATAACTGACACTAAAACTTTACAGGCTGGATTTTGGAAGCAAAACTAATTCTGGCCTTATATCTGACATGGGATTGAGCAGTGACAATGTACTTTTTATTCATGCACCCTGGAATTCTACATGTATTTATTATGTCACTTTCAAAATTCTTTTCACTGATGTAAAAATATATATTCCTGGGCCTTATCTCAATCCTCCTGAATAGAGATTTCTGCAGATAGTGCCAAGAAATCTGTTTCTTAAAAGAAATTTCTAGGGACTCAGATGAGAGAACCAGTAGGACAAAATCTTAGTTGCTAAGTAACATCCTTTTAAATATAAAATCAGTTTTCTGAAATATGTATAATAATAAAAATATTAGCTTGTTTCCTTCATCATGAAACCTAGTTTACCAAGTAGGAAATGTGGCCCTCAAAAGAATTTAAAAATCTTGTAATGACTTTGGAAAAAAATAGGTGACTATTCTAAGAAGGCTCTTTGCCTACCAAGTAATTACAGAAGTCTTTCCTTTGAGCATAAAGTAATTCTTCACAGAAATTGTTGTGGAATTCAACTCTTAACATTCACATGCATACCTAGAAAAGGGAAATTACTTTTGTTTATCTGATTTCTCACTGGTTCACCAGTATCCAAAGTGGTTTTTAAATTCTTGCTCTTGTTTGGCCTGCTACTTTGTGCTCTTGATTGAAAGTTGTCGGTATATTGTATTTCTTCCTTATAACTACTGGGACTGAGATAGATACAGGATGGATGGATGGATGGATGGATGGATGGATGGATGGATGGATGGATGGGCAGATAGACAGATATGCTCCAAATATTTCCATTTTTCATTCTATTAATTGAAGGTAGTAATTATCTTTGACCCTTGGAAGATAAACCTATTTCATTTGGAAAATGTGTTTCTACACACATATGCACACACACACACACACACACACACACACACACACACACACCCTATGCCATTTTGTGAATGGGTCCTGTCTTTCTTAATCATCTCTTGTGGGAAGAGCTACTGAAGTGGCCTTCTTGCTACACCAGCCACCTGTTCATCTCCCTCAGAGCCACCCTTTGTGAGACTTGGTCTGTCTCTCCTTCTGACCTGCTTGGGCCCTTCCTGTTTTCCCCCAAGCTGTCCTCTTCTCGGGGGTCAGTGCTGTGCATCTCTACTGAAGAAACACAAAGACCCTGCAAAGGCGTCCTACTGTCACTGTGGGTCTCCCCAGCTGCTTACCACACTTCCTGTTTACCCAGCACCCTAGCTCCATCTGCTCTTCACCATGGCTTTGCCCACAGTTCCTCTCCTATTTCCCATACCGTGTGCCTAATACTAGGTCTTCTGATTCAAAAGCCTCCTGTTTTCTCTTCCTAGTGAACATCCCCCTATGAGCTGCAGCTCTCCTCAGACACCCAGATTCTCTTCTTTTATTCACTGCCATTTTACTTCTACCTCTTACTCATATGAAACATTTGAAATAATAGTCATCAGTGAAAACTTCTAAATCCAATCGATTTTTCATATTTTTCTACTTGAAAACTTCATATAATTGGAGTTCATGGCTACATATTTCTTCATATTGCTATCACTGTCTAAAAATCCAGCAGTATTCTACTTTCTCCTGTTTTCTGAATTTGAGGGTTTACTTTTCTTTGTACCTCCTTATTGTTCCCTGAGACCAAATACCTTGCCTCTCCCATTAGACACTCTAATTTCTTTATGTTCTACATCTCTTTGACTCTGGGAAACAGCCAAAAGTCACAGAAATGCCCGCTCTGATGAAAAAGACAGAAGAGGGCACACTGTGAAGTTTTTGTTTGACAGAAATTATCAAAATGTTTTGAATCGATTCAGAAGATGGAAGCAGCCACAAAAGACATTCTTGAAAGGGGACTTCCAGAACTCTTTCAGAAAGTAGCAAGAAGGATGGGAGAAGTGCTTCAAAGCAAGAGGGAGCACTTGTACAGGAATCAATGAAAATGTGTGTTTCACTGTAATAATTGTTACTTTATTTATTTTGTGTATCATTGATCATATATTATACTTTAAAATATTCCTTCTGCATTATCACTTCATGCCTAGTGCACATCTAAACTTCAATTTGGCCCTATCCCTCTTTTGTTAATATATTTAGTACAGGGTGTACAGGGTCTCACTACATAGATCAGACTCATAGTGATCCTCCTGTTTTCAGCCTCCCAAACCCTGGGATTACAGGTGTGCACCACCATGCCTAGTCTTGGCCCCATCTCTTAAGAATCTTTCCCTTCATGTACAGTCTGAATATTTCTTCAAGCTGCCTTCTACCTGAACTCCATTTCAACCATGTCAATCTCCTAAAACCTATTCAATAACTCTGAATTGCCTTTGAGATAAAGAACCAACTTTCAAAGACTGGCATTCAAGATTTCCCCAGTCTGACTCCATACTCATTTGTCATAACTTGGCCCTGTTTTATTTTGCCCTAGTCACTACTGTATCATCTTTCTTCTTTAGTCCTGTTTTTTTTTTCTGTCAACCATCCCTAATCTACTTCCCTCTACTGTTAATCTGTGAATTGTACTCACATGTCAAGCCCTAGCTTACCTCCTACAGAGCACTTCCTTCCTTCTCTGTTTATCCTTTATAAATCTGGGCCTTTTTCAAAGCTCTGTAGCTCTTGCTGCCAATGTCACTGTATGCTACATTATATAAGTCAGGTAAGTAGGTAGATAGGTAGATAAATAGATAGATAGATAGATAGATAGATAGATAGATAGATAGATAGATAGATAGATAGATAGATAGACACACAGGCAGACAGACAGAAGAAACTTCTATCATTTTCATATCATTTCACTTATGGCATGATTATCTTTTTTCCCCAAAAGATAACATACACTTCCAGAAAACAAGGACGATTCACACTTACATACACCACAAAGACACTAGGGCAGCAGGGTTATAGCTCAGTGGCACAGCACCTTCCTGGCAAACACAAAGTTCTGTGTTTGATTCTCGGTACCAAAACAAACAAACAAAAAAGACACAGGGGCATGATGCCCTCTACACAGTACTCTTTGGAATTATTAAATATAGAACACCTTAGAAATGAAATAAGTGTGTTGTGTTTTCATTCTCAGAGGCTTCATGACCCTTACCCTTATAGTCAGACAGTACTCCTTTATTTCTGTAAGCTTTTATTTTAAGATGAGGCATTTTACCAGAAGATAATAGTTAAAATTCAAAAGAATTCTATCTACAGAAGAATGAAAGTGCTGCTGTAACAGAATTTGGCATTGTTTGGACTCTTAAACATTCTGATTCTTTTCTGCTATAGATCCACAAAAAAAAAAAAAAAAAGAATTCCCAGCTTGTCCATGACACGTCAGTTTCCTAAGACCCAAATTCTACCACATCACATCAGAGATCTGAGTGTGACCCTGGAGGCTCATAGTCTTTGTTGGTACAAGTAATTAGAAAATTGCTTTTGTCCAGTCTTGCTCATCAGAAAGAGGGTTTGGAGTCTTACTAAAAAAAAAGAGGGAACAGATAGTTCTAGAGATAATAGGATTGAGAGAAGAAATGACATAACCCTTTTTGTCAGTATGAAGAAACTAAACGGGACACTAATTTCTCTAAGTGGCATCTCTGCCTACACAATTGAACACAATCTTCCTCGCCCCCAGTTAGTGTGTGTTCTGACCAACATCATTCTGGGCTGCTACAACCCTCCGGACAGGGGGTCAACAGGAACCAGAGGACACCTGGTGCCAGTCAGGGGTGGGTCCAGTGCTTCTGGCATTGACCTCATGTGACTGTGAGCTCTGAGACAGTTCCTCCAGAGTAAGAAAAAATTCTATTTCCTTAGAAGGGAAAATAACTAGGCCCAATTTCCAATCCCTTTTAAATTTTCTCCAATCTTCATGTCTTCACTGTGTCAAGTTGGGATTTTTGCATCCTTTGTCACAGACAGCTTATTCAGGATTTAATGTTCACTTATTTCACCAAAGTGGTGGTTCTCTATATACTACTCTTTAATTTGTCCCTGAAAGGGACTTATTTCTCTAAATCTTGCTATATGGTTTCTACTATTTTTCTGGGTAACATGAGTACAGAATTCAGAATTGAGCTAATTTTTCTCAATTTGGAGCATGGGGTGCTGGAGCTTGAACCCAGGCACCTGAGCTTGCTAGACAACTTCTCTATGGATCTAAAGCACCAATTTTTATTTTTTTTTCAGTTTTAAGATGAAGACTTGATAAGTTGCCAAAGCTGACCCCAACAAAGAGATCTTCCTGCCTCAGTTTCCCATGCAGCTGAGATTTTTAACTGTCTGTGCCACACAGTATATGCTTTGTTATATAAAAAGCTTAACCTGTGTCTCTTCTAAAGTGTTTATATTATTGAACATTGTCCGCAGCAGTATATAATAGTTATGGTTGCTTCACTTCCCTGCCAACATTGATATGGTCATTGTAACTTTAGCATTTATATGATCATGTGATTGTGTTTTCTTGTAGCATTAATTTACATTCCACTACTAACTAGATTTGTTACACATCTTTTTCATGTGATTACTGGACTGCTCATCCTTTCTTCAACTTAGTGACACAACCAAATTCAGCCTTTTCCTTTCTCTGCCCACTTTGCAGACAAATTTGAACTATTATTGTTCATTAGTTTTGCATTGCCTCTTCTCCAATGCATGAATGCAATTATTTGTATAATTCTGCAATTTTCCAGGTATTTAGGGGAGGTGAGAAATGCATGTTACATTCCATACTATTACTCCATCATGACTGTAATTGGAAATCTAAGTTAGTTGTTGAGAAAGAATTGTCCAAATCCCAGTGCTTGGGAAGCTGAGGCAGGAGGATTCAAAAGTTCCAGACCAGTCTGGGCTACAAAGTGAACTCAGAGCCAGCCTGGACTGCATAACGAGACCCTGTCTTAAAAAAGAAAATCACCTATGTGTTTTTGGTATGTCAAGAACCAAGGCCAGAAATCTCAAGTCATGTTATATGGCACAAAAATCACTGCTTCACATACTCTCTGCCAAGTTTGTCATTGTAAACAAGATTGACAATGTAAGGCAGGAGACAAGGAAGTCTGAAATGACTCATTTTTAGGAAACTAGATGGATCTTGAGACCATAATGCTAAGTGTAATAAATCAGACACAGTGTAAATGCCACATGTTTCTTTTATATAAAAAATCAAAATATAAATAACTGGAAAAGCAAAATAACCTGGAGATGACAGCCACTAGGAGGTAGACTTTTTGGAAGTAAAGGAGAACTGTGGAAAGGACAAGAGGAGTAAGATGATCATGATATGAAATGTATATCTACTGACTCCACCCAAAATGAACATAATTACTATGCATTGTGAACATATGTTAATTCATATGCTAATTTTATAAATCATATCCAATAGCAACTGTGTCAAAACATCTTCCTATTACTATAATCTGATCTTATTTTTCTATGAATTGTTTATTACAAAAAGCTTCTTTTCACCCTCTGTAACTCTTCTTCACTCTTTTTCTATTATCAAATAGTTAAAGATGTAATAAAATAGTATTCTTTACACTAGTATGTATTCAGCCATATGAATACATTCTGGACATGTATCAAGTACATTTTTATTTGAGGATCTGTATCTTCCTTCAGTGTATTTTTAAGAAGGGTAACTATTTCGAGGAGGATATATATATTTTTTTTGAAAATTATTTATAACTTTTTGCATAATTATTCTAAACTAGTACAACTAAGGTATTTTTGTCTTTTCTTCTTATTAATGTTTATTGACATGTACATTTTGATCCAGGTTATAACCAGACAACAATTTTATATTGTATTCATAATCATTTACCATATTGCTCTTTGTTATTTTGATTGCTTCTTAATATACCATGGCATTAATATATAAATATTTTGTTAAATGCCTCCTTTGAGATACAAAAATAATGTATATTATTCATTATTATAAATATTGCTGTAATAAATATCTTTTTCCATGCCATGTTCTTAACTGTGAGTAATTTCCTTATAACAACTTGTGAATGTGATTACCAGGTCCAGAAATATGAATATATTTTAAAATTTTTAATATAAGTATGAATTATATACTGTTGTTTCCATGGCATATGTATCTAAAATAATATCAGATATATGAGTTTATTAACTCTTTGAATATCTCATCTTTATATGTATTTTATTATTTTTAATTTTAGTCAATTAAATATCTATCATTTTTGCTTTTACTTGGATTTATCTGAAGACTGTTAGAGATTCTTTTCATAATTAATATTGATGAGAATCAGTAATGCTTAATTAGAGAAATCACTTAAGCATCACACAGGCTTAGGTTCAGCTCCCCCTCAGCTACTTCCTGTCCCGTGTTAAGGATTAGTGTCTTAAAATAATGATGTCTTCATTTATAAATTGATAACAGCAGTATCTACTTCAAAAGATTATTGAATTAATTTGCTGAGCTCATCGCTGCCTGGTTAGTCCCTGGGCACACAGGAAACTGTCACCTTTCCTACATTCTATCTCTGCCTCTGTCTCTCCACTTTCACTCACCAACCCTGCCATCCTAGACTTTCTGCAGGAATTTTCAAATCAAGTATTATTGTGCAAAGATTTCTAAACCACAGTCATTCCACAATTTACATCCACAGGGACCAGGAATAGAAACACTGAATTAGACTGCAAATCTTCACATGACCAAATGGGAAATACACTCAGAATAAATATTTTCCATAAATTACTCATATTAGAGTGATTTGTACGTAGTTAATTCCTCCTAAATGTCTTACCCAAGTTTTCCCCCAGAACATGTGGTTTCTGGAGACATTTTGACATATTTTTCTGTTGTTTTACTTGGATTCAGATAACACCTTAGGTTAATCTTCTACCCCCAAACAATAAGCTTGCTACCTACAAGCACAGTTTTCAAAGCAATTGTAGAACAAGATAATTGCTAGAAGTTCCCAATCCAGATGAGGTGCAATGGACTTGTCTGTCTTATGCCATTGTCTGTTTTCTAGGTGTTATTGCTTTTTGTTGTCTGGAAATTGGTTTCTATCTTGAGAGAATTTGTAGCAGGAACTGCCTGTTAAAGCAATCACTCTTTTTTAAAGCCAAAATAATTCCTAATACTTTATAAAGTATCAAGAAACCCATAATAAGCATACAGTTTTTCATTGGAAAAATCATTGAAAATATAAATCTCTATCCTTTTTCACGAGGGCAAAGCACTATTCAGGACATCAAAAGATTTTCTAGTCTTGTACTTTCATGATGAGAAATTGAACTGAGATAAAAAGTATTCTAAGCAATTTTGCTTCAGGATTTTAAAGAAAAGAAGGGGAAGTGCATGAAGAAGAGGGCAAAATCCTCTGCCATGTTTCTAGCTTTACTTCTCATCCTCTGGAGAAGCCTATGGGCTCCTGTAGAATTTTTCTTTGCCCTTACATAAGCTTTCTGTTTGTGTGCCATGGATGAAGTTTCTCACTTTTGCTTTTCTAAACTGGCCTTGCCCCATGGCCACGCCCACTCTCCTAACTTTCACAAGTTTTAAATGATCCCTGGCTGCCCTCTCCATCTGAACAGACAAAGCAGCCTTGCTCCCTGGCCCCTCTGCTACATCAGTAAAGCTAATGAGATACCCAGAGTTTCAGAAGCAGAAGCCACAGAGGTCACCGTAGTCTCTTTTATAACAGTAGGTTCTCAAGGGAATTTGGGGATCACTGCTGGATTCCTACAGAACAACTAGTTTTTTCCTTCTTTCTGGACAGTTCATCACCACCAGCCACATCTGCAGAGCTGCTACTTTATCATACATGGTGAAAAATGTAGCCCTTGTCACCATGTTGCTACAAGATGCCTGAATCTGAGAACAGGTAAACAGGAATGATAGTGTGGTTCATTAGTGCCCAGATGTCATTGCAAGACCAACAGCAGAGTGCTTGTGGTACTGAAATAGAATGGCAATGCCACAGCCTACGTAGTACCATTTGCTCATCTTTAAGAATCCAGCATCACAGCTCTCCCTGTGGCACGAGGATGGGCTTCCAGCCTCTTGTCCCAGTGTGTTCTTTGGCAAGTCCTTTGTCCAAAGTCCACATCCTCTAATGTATGACAGGGTATGGTGGCTTTGTCCTGTCTCACAGTACATCTGTGAATCAGAATGTGATGAGTGGACAGCATGTTAGAAAGCATTTCAAGTTATGTGAAATTCTTTGGAGAGGGAGGTTGTTTTATTCCTTCTGGCTACTTCACACCTATAACAGGATGTCCTGCCAGATCCTTATGGAATCTATGTGCTTGATTTTCCTAGGTGGTTCTGACCTGCGCTAAGGCCACTTTCCCTCACAGCCCCCTGCATCTGAGCACACTGCCTGAATATATATGTGCCCTATTCTGCCCCCATTCCCTTTGTCATTCTTGGACTCTGCACAGAGACCTCTATCCTGAGACATCGGCCTCTTATCCTCTCTGCATCTTGGAGATGCAATCCTTCACACCCTGCTCCTGCACTGGGAGGATGCATGCCCTGCCTGGCCTCTCCCACCTCATGAGACATTGGTTTTTTTGAGGGCAAGATCAAATCCTTTTTTTTTTTTTTCAGTGTGATGCTAGTTTTGAATTAATTGTTCAGGAAGTGCTCATTGAAATGATAAGTGAATGTCAAATTCTTGTTGCCATGAAATAACGTGAATGATTCTTCATCTGCTTGCTACAAACTTAGAAGGGAAATGCCCCCGTTAGCTTTGTTTTCTGATATTGAAACAAAAATGCTGCAGACACAGTAATTTATAATGGGCAGATGTATACTGGCTCACATTCTGTACCCGAAAACCCCAGTGTCAAGGTACCAGCATCTGGTGAGAGCCATTCTGCTGTTTCATCTCTTGTCAGAAGTAAGGCTGTGTCTCCATGTGGAAAGACAAAGGACATAAGAGGCCAAGAGGGTGAAGATGACAAATTCACCCTTCTGTGAAAGCATCCAAAAGAGCCCCCATGAGCTGATCACCTACTCACCTATCAGAGTCCCACCTACAGGCACAAGGGCAACCAAATTTCAACATAAATTTTGCAAGGAGCAGCATTCAAATATGGCTTCTTTATATATGGTATAAATAGCATATAACCTGTCCATGTTGGAGGAAGCATTAGTACTTCCACTTACTGCAGGTTTCAGACACGACAGCACATGACCATATCACGGAGACCACAGATTTTGTGTCTGAGTCCAGAGGCAGGTTGTGCGCCCTGAGTGCTTCCCCAGAGGAGTGGCTCACTTGCTCAGCGGGACAATGGGGTGCACAGTGAATTGAGCTCTTGAGGAAGTAGAAATGGGAATTCTGGGCTAGATTGCCACTTAAAAAGTTTATCATTGGATCAAAATTCTCCCTCCCACCTTACTTGTACAGGTGTCCTACTTGCTCTGGCATCTGGTGTGAGACTTCTTGGCCCCCTCTCCATGCGTCAGCTGTGAGCTGTTGCGTGGCACAGCACCTGGTTTCAAAGAAAATTCCTCCCACAGCACAGTCTTTGACAGTCTGGGCGGGCCTGATAATCCTCCCTAACAGGTGCGGAACACTGCCCTGTCTGCTCACCTGCCTGGGTGCTCACGTAGGCTTTGACTTGCAGGTGCACATCCCCACATGAGGGTGGCTGAGGACTGAGTCTGCTCTGGAGAGCCAGATTTCTGTGTCAGAGGTGACTTCGTGTTTCCACTTAGAAGTTTTAATATTTTCACACTGTGACTTTTGAAGATCTCTTCATTTTCTTTATTGTGTGGTAAAGTCAAATTAAGAACATCTCCATTTCAAGAAAAAGGGGAAATTCCATCTTCTGTGGTCCTGAGAATAGTACCTATCTACATTCTGGTAATCAGATCTGTGAAGCAGGACCAATACCTTGGTATGTTTGTGAGCATTGTTATCTTTGGTTCAAAATCCCATGAAAGACCTAAGTTTCTTCCTTTACAAAAAAACAATAGTTCAAGCTTAGAGAAAACTAAATAACTACACTATGGCCTGAAGAATTGCACAAAGGATTTACTGAATGATTCCTTGATCTCTAAACTTTGTGACAATTTTCCCTGATGTATTATGATAGCATGACCAAAACATGACACAGAAGCCACAAACACAATATTTAGCAATGTTTTGTTCATTAAACCTTCTTAAAGAGAATATAAATTAGAGTCTCAAAAGATACACACATGTATGCATCATCTCTGAGCTCCCAGGTTACATTGGAGGAATACTATGTGAGACAATGGTACCTCACTATACCTATTATAAAATATGCGTATTTATTTGTGTATCATAAGGGGGCAATTTACCACAAGGCTTATACCTGGGCCAGGGATATAGCTCAGTGGCAAAAGTGCGCAAGTACAAGGCCCTGAGTTTGATCCCTGGTATCGAAAGAAAGGAAGAAAGAAAGAAAGAAAGAAAGAAAGAAAGAAAGAAAGAAAGAAAGAAAGAAAGAAAGAAAGAAAGAAAGAGGAAGAAGGAAGGAAGAAAGAGAGAGAGAGAGCAGGCAGGCTTTCTCTAAAAATTGAGTTTGGAAAGCAGTACTGGCTTCAGAACTAAGAGTTCAACCTACTCTTTAATAACAACCTCAGCAAAGCATTTTGTGCTTCCTCCAAAAGAGTGAGATGACTTAAGTCTGAAAGAAAGAAAAGAAAGCAGATAGAAATGGAGAGGAAGAAGAAAAGAAGGCAAGAGAGGCAGCAAACCAACCCTACACTGTACTACCACAATGTACGTAGTTACCTGTATTCCTAATGAGACATAAATAATACAGGGTTATATTTCAAAGGCTCTCCAGAGAGACCTAGTTATCACAAAGCACCCTCCCTTTCTCTACATCTCAACCAAGTTCTCAACAATCTGCACTGAACCATGAGTTCTTGTCTCTCACTATAGAAAGAAACTGTTGGACCAGGTGTGGTGGTGTACACCTGTAATCCCAGCACCTGGGAGGCTGATGCAGGAGGATCATTGTGAGTACGAGACCAGCGTGGACTACAAAGCAAGCTCCAGGCCAGACTAAACTGCATAGCAAGACCATGTATCAAGAAGACAAGAAGAAAGAGAAGGAGAAGGGGAAGGGAAAGGGGACAGGGAAGAAGGGGAAGGGGAAGAGAAGGAGGAGGAGGAAGAGGAAGAAGAAGGGAAGGAAGGAAGGAAGGAAGGAAGGAAGGAAGGAAGGAAGGAAGGAAGGAAGGAAGGAAGGAAGGAAGGAAGGAAGCTGGCTAAATAGCTCAGTGGATTAAAGCACATGCAAGCAGGCACAGGGGCCGGAAGTTCGATCCCCAGGTGTGCTGTGCTGGCCCCACCCCCGGGCACGCTGAGACAGCAATTGAGACTGGGCATGGTGGCACATGCCTGTAATCCCAGCTCTTGGGAGGCTGTAAACAGGCAGATCACTGAGTCTGATCAAGTAGTAAGACCCTGACCACCCGATAGACCCTTACCTAAAATACAAAAAAGAAAGGAAGGGATGGAGGGAAAGAAACTTGTATAGGCTTCCCACAGAAAATTAAATCCACACCTCTGAAACCAGAGCATAGGCCACAAATGTTGTTAAAATTCCTCCAAATTCTTCATTTCCCTTCATGTCTACTGTCCTTACCCCAGCACAGGTCTTATTCCTCACTGTCTTATTCTCTAGTCTGCTAGGAGAAAATGTAAGCATTCTTTTCACTTCTGTTCTCCCTGTCCAACCCGTTCTTCATCCAGTAGCCAGAGGAATTGTTTCATAGGAACAATATCTGTGATCATTGATTAAACTTCTTTAATAATGATAGTAATAGTAATAAACTTCAGTAATGATGATAATAGTGATGCTAATGGAGGAGCATATACATTGAGTAAATAAAGACTGAGTTCAGGCTTTGTTGAAGGACTGAATCCTTAAGCATTCCATTTGAGAAGACAATGGGGAAAAGAGTATAAAAAGAATAACTGAAGAGAACACATCAGTTTCATTCCACTTCGATCTCTGGCCTGCTACCCAATCTGATGGTACCTGCTGCTTGGTTTGCTCACCTGAGTGGAGAAGGTAGGCTGTAATTCTTGAGGACTTGTCATACAAATTGCCAGCCCTTCTGTGTTCTAACCTCACTGTAGCATCAAGAGAAGAAGGATGTGATTTGGCAAAAACATTAATTACAAAATTTATTTCATGTAATAATTGCCAAAGTTCACTAAAGCATCTTCTTTTCACCTATATCATTTTCTTAGCAAAATAAGTTGCCATGGTGGATTCTCAGACAGAATTAGGAACATGTGTGCTAAGAGAACTAGGTTTGCACATTTTCTCCGCTGCTCAGAGAGATAGATGACATTGCTTTTTAACAATGAATGATGTAAATCCAGGCATTGACCTGAACTTCTAACATACTTTTTTCTCGTAATAGGCAATAAGGAATTATTTTAGTTGCTGAAATTTCTTTAAATTCTTAACACTGCAACACTGTGGATGTTGCATTTCTCACTGAAGGGAAAGGAGATGGAATGAAGGCAAGCTTTCAGGGATTAAAGCTGTGTGAAAACATGGGTTAATGTCTACACCTTGGTCCAAGTCACAATTAACTCATTAAGCACCTACTTAGGCAGACGCAGGGACTGGTTTGATCCCTGTCATGCCATGCCGGCCCCACCTCTGGGGCGTGCTGAAGTGGCAACTGAAACTGGGCGTGGTGGTATGCACCTGTTATCCCAGTGCTTGGGAGACTGAAAACAGGAGGATCACTAAGATTTTGATCTGTGTTGCGAGACCCTGTAGACCATGTACTAAAGAAAATACAAAACAAAAACTATCAATATTTTACAGTTTTTGCCATAAAAGATAAAAGCGCAAAGCCCTGTGTTTGAAAAAAAATTGTTCACATGACATCTAATTAATGGAGCCAAATAAAAGTCTTATAAACTTAATGATTTAAATAATGAATTAATGCTTGAAGCAAAACTGCCTTCTTTTCCAGGAATTATTTTCATTGTGAAACTAGTGTGTTTGAGCACTAACCTTAGTCCAATAATAGGTCTGTGCAGTGCTATCCTGAGTTAAAGGAAACAGTTAATCTTATAAGCTTTCTTTTAAATATTTATTTTGGGATAGAAATGGAGACCGAAAGACAGAGGCACACAAACACATACACACTGAACATCCCTGGAGACACATTAGGAGCACTGCTTATGCATGAGATGCCTTTGTGTTTCCTTTGGGGATCAAGACAGATCAGCCCTGTGTGCAGCTCCCCTCCATGGTGAGCAAGGCTGTAATGAGGTCACAGATTTTCAATCTGTTTTGGAAATTTCTTCGAAAAGATTCAGGCAGCAATGCCCCTACATGGGAGAATTGCATATTAGTACAGGGAAGCTGATCTGCTCAGATAATGTAAAGACTTGCATTTGTTTGTTTGCTTGTTTTCTAAATTCCTTATATCTTTGAGTGTCTGGGTTCAGGGTAAAGAAAGATTAAAATCTCCTTAAGATTCATGATGTTGCCACTATGCACAAGAACTAGAAGGAAGGAGAGTAATACAGTGTAAAATGAACCTTTGGTGAATATACATTCCACTGCATTTTCTGGTGCTTTTTTCATTTGCCATCAACTCACTTAAATTCCTTAAGACTGAAATTTATTTAATTAGGACTTTTTAAAATAATCTGATATCAAATATCAGGGTATCCTTCACTATGGTAATGAAAATAAAATGGAGACAGTCATTTTTAAAATTTTTATTATTTTATATTAATACTTTAAATGGATGAAAATATACACGTTTGTTCATAGACATTTACTATTATATTAAATTTTTCTCATTTTTGTCATTTTTGCAGTATTTTGTATCAATTCTTGAAAGTTATTATTTTAGAATAAAAAAGTTGTATTTTTACAGCATCCTCCATGGATATTAGACTGCAGAAAATATTTGTGGAATAAGTGAACAAATACATCATCAGGTGCATTTTTATTTTAAGTACAAACAAATAAAATTATTCCATGGTAAGGAACTGACTGAAGCAATTGATGCAATACATGAAGCAATGGGCAATAAACATAATACTTTATCTGATTAAAGACATGTCTGTTCTTCTCTGCTGAAACAGAGATAGGCATCATTTTTTTAAAGATTTAGAAAAAGTCAAAAGGGCCATGAAGCTAATATTTTTATTTGCAAGTCATCTTACTTTTTATTAAAGCATGGCTAGCTTCTTTTCTCTTCTGCTTCATCAGTGTTTTCTCTAAGGCCTTCTGTGGTACCGGTGTTTTCCCTTAATTAAGGAATTGTTTGACTAAAGACTGGCAATTGTGACCCCGTTAACAATTTTGCTGGAATTGTGTAGATAAATATTATAAATTGTTCATCTGGTACAGAGGCTGGTATGCTCCATAAAGAATAATAAATGAATAGCTTCTGATGTTACCCATTTAGGTAATATATATTGATATCCATCTGTCCCATTAGCATAGAAGTATTTTGTTTCTTTTCCCCCTAAATATTTTATCAAACTAGTTTTATGCAAAGATTTAATGAACATTGCTTTTTTAGTCTATTATTAATATAATACTTAATATCATATATACTGAATATTATAACACAGAAATTATTTAAAACCATTGAACACATTGTGTCTACCTCCTCTAAGTGATAGGGTTTAAAGGACTTCCATACAGATTTTCCATGTGGCAGTTAACCATAACCTCTGCAGGCAACAGCATGGTCTGTGACCCACACTGAAACGTACTAGCTGTACATGCCTGCTTCTTGACCCTCCTTGGTCTCTGATTCTAGTCTAGCACTGAGGCTGGCAGAGCCCATGTTAGGAAGTGATGAGAGGAAGATGGGGACCACTTGCCCCCTGCCAGGGCATGGTAAGAGCCAAATATTGGTGACATTAATATGACCTCACAAAGACCATAGCAGACCAGTGTTGGGTCAAACAAAAGGGAAGGAGAAATGGTATGTACAGAGATCAGCAGATGTCTAACTGTAAATCACACAGCTTTGAATTCCCAGAGTGAAGTCACTATTTTCATCAGCCTGGGAGCTCCTGGGAGCCTGATCTGCTCTGTCTTCTAAAGAGAGAGAGAGAGAGAGAGAGAGAGAGAGAGAGAGAGAGAGAGAGGCTGAGGCAAGAGAGGCAAGAGAATGAAAGTTTAAAGCCAGGCTGGGAAAATTAGCAACTTAATAAGGCCCTGTCTCAAAATAAAAACCTAAACAAGATTCGGATTATAGCACAGTGCAAAGGCCCTGGGCGCAATCCCCAGTTACGCCAATCATTCAGTCAAGCAATGAGAGGAAACATTCAGAAATACTGAATAGTAATGGACTTAAAGAAGATGCTGGCAATTCAGAAAGTGTAGGAGTTCTCTTTGAGAATTAAAGTGTTGAAGAGCCAGAGGACCCCACAGGCGCGCTTCTGTGGTAGTAGTGCTTTTGTGAAGGCTATCTTTCTCTGACACTACAGGGCAAGGACACTGAGTCATTTGCTTTTACCTTCCCACAACTGAAGACTCTGCCCTGACCAGATGCACAGTACATGTTTAATAACTGCATGACACACTGGATGAATTTGACTAAGAGACAAATTCTAACAGAAATATTTTTAAACTTTTGAAAATAACATTTCACCACTAACTCTACGGAGATAATCTATGCCTTTTAGTTTACATTTATTTTAAAGTTTAGCTGTCATCTTTTCTACCTTCAGACTAAAATTCAGTAGTTTCAGGCTGGCCAGATAACTCAACAGATTACAGTACCTGCTTACAGATGCAGCGAACAGGGTTCATACCCAGGCTGCCATGCCGGCCCTTCCCCCAGGCTGTGCTGAGATTGATACTGGGTGTGGTGCTGCATGCCTATGATTCCAGCACTTGGGAGGCTGAAAACAGGAGAATCACTGCAAGTCTGATCTATGTAGTGAGACCCTGTAGACCCTGTATTAAATATAATAAATGAGTAAGTAAATAAAATTCTGTAGTTTCTGTATCTTCTTAGTCTTTTTTGTTTTTGTTTTTGTTTTTTCCTTTTTTCTGGCTTATTAACCACCAGATTTTGTTTTCTGAAATTTTAAAAACTGTAATTTTCTTCTTAAGACTGTCTCATTGCAATAGTATAAAACTTTTAAAGTTTCAGAGACTTGTAGTTCTTGTTTAATTTAGCATATAACAGTATAGTCAACAAAAATATTGTTAGTGCTTTTCAGGGGTTTGTTATAGGTTGAAAAGGTATTAACAACACATAACAACTCTCAATAATACAGAACTTGAGGTTCTTAAAATATTTTGTGTTCCTAGGATAGTTGAACTTGCACTGCACACGTATTTATTCTTTTATTTTCTGTATTTTTATATTAGTCTGAAAATTAATCATTTTGGTTGCAATATTATGGTAGAATGGTTAAATCACACCTAAAGCTTGTTGATGGAAGACAAGACGTTGAAGATAATTAAGTGACACTATTTTCTTATATTTTTTTGTCTACTGTATTTATTAAAAATAATGTAAAATTTTGCAATTCTTTTCATGGGGACTTTTTTAACAACCATTGCGGTGAAGATGTGATTTATTTGAGTATTGCTAATTACTTTGTTGAAAAATGCAGAATGAGATTCTTTCAAGTTTTTTTTTCCTCTGGGAAAGATTCTATATTGAAATGTCACAAACTTAAGATGCAAGAGGAGTGTTGAGTAATAAAACATTAATGGAACCATTTGTTGCTTTGGCCTTGAGCACTTCCTTTGTGCATATAAAAATTTACCTTAGAGTTTAGGCTGTGTAAATGTTTGCATTAAAGGATTTAAACAGTAAAACCAAGAATAAAAATGCAAATTTCTCTAATTGGAGCATTTTTTAATAAGAATGAAAAGAATCATAAGATAACAAAGCCTATAAATTAAATTTTTCTGAATGCTGACCATTAAAAGACAGAAAATTGTGGCCCAGATGTAGCAAGCTTATTTGTAGAAGGAGTTTCCTGTGCTTCGTGGCCTGCATGGTTTTCAAGGGATACATTTCCAGTCTTGGAAATGCCTACACTGTGCAGTCCTCACTGGGTCTGCATATCCAGTGCCATATTCTTGTAGGCACTGAGGTTATAACAGCAAATAGAACACAGGATCTGGTGGCTTTATACAGGTTGTATTCTAGTTAGAAGTAGAAAGTACAGATTCCTAAGTATTTCCAGTTTCTAATTAGGAAAGATTCAGGAATATTCTATGCCAACATAATAGGGTTGATCAAAATATACATTTAATGTTTAACATTTTTTAAAAAAATAATTTATTCTAGCAAATGACACTTTCCCAAGAATGGTGGGATAAGCATATGCAAAGCAAGGGAGATATTATAAGATTTTCAAGAAGATTAATAGTAGTGTATCTTTTGCTATAATAGTTTTTATTTAAACATTCAATGTATATTTTTTATCCTTTCTTGTGGATCAAGCACTTAAGGAAATTTCTGTAAAATAAAAACAATGCTGTGTGTCAGTATTCATCTTCATCAGTAGAGCTTCTGATCTTTTTTCCTTAAAGTCAAAATGACCATGAAAGGTGAGCATTTTGAATTGATTCAGGCCATTAAGGCAGCCATGACAGCATGGCTAAGACACTCAGGAAAGGACTTGCATCACTGTTTCACAAAGCAGCAAGAACAGTAGGAAAGTATGCAGAGCGAGAGTAGTCCTAGGGGGTGAAGGCTGATGTGTGCTCCATATACTGCAGTCACACAGCTTTGATCAGTGAAAATCTTGGGAGCGATGAGCTGGCCCTGGCAGGGGCGTGTGTGGAGAGAGCAGAACCCCATGACCTGACTATGCTTCTGACTTCTAAAGGCCTTGGGCTTGCTCAGAGAGGTTCTCACTTTCAGGATAAAAGACAGAACCATTGGCCAGAATTCTTATTTTATTCAAAGCCAGTATATTGTTTTCCTATTATGCCACTCAGAAACTTATGGATTCACACTCCAATAGTTTTTGCAACTTTATATGAAAACACATTTTTGGACATCTGATACTTGAAATTCCTCATTTGATTAGAGCTAGAAAAAATAATCACCAAGAGCAAGCTACATTAACACAAGCTGAGCATGTGTCAGCAGAATACCTTCTCATCCTTAAAAATATTGCTTAAGGTCAGGGATATAGCTCAATAGTGTAGCTTCTGACGAGCAAACTTCAAGTCCTGAGTTCAATTCCTGGTATCCACAAAAATAATTAATTTAATTGAATTAATTGCTTAAAACTAGGCCAATATTCTGTACCTCTTATGTGGAAGGAAATTCACAATCAATAATTTTCTGTAGGTTTTTGAGGGAAAGATCTTCCTTCAAAAGAGCTATATGAGTTGTTCTTCTTGGTATGCCTAAAAGTTCAAGGCATGTGGCTGAAATATTTGAACCTAAATTTATTTCTCTCATTTTATTCATGTGCTTGTAATAAAATACTTAAACATACACATATGTAGTGGTCTAAGAAAACAAGAATCCAGAGAGCTAAAGAGAAAAAGGTCATGTCTGAGCCACAGTTGAGGGGCAGAAACCCTCGGGCAAGCAATGATCTTTAGACTGAGCCTCGGGAGCATCACCCAGCAGCACTTGTCATACTGAGGAGAAACTGCCTGGGCTGAAGTGTGGCTGCACTAGAGGCTGGAGAAGCCAGGAAATGGTGCAGTCCAGGTAAAGAGGCCGAGGAGACCACCGACAGGGAGCTGAGTGATAAAGGGCTAAAGGACTGACATGGGAACTCCAGGAACAGCCAGCTTTCTTTTTAAGTTTGTAGAATCTCATCAGTCTTATAAGGAGAGGCATCTATACATGCAGAACTTTCAAAAATTTGATTCTAAGAGTCACTTTTTGCTTTTGGATTTTCTCAAAGAATTTTCTCTCACTCAACAAGTTGTTAGAACATTATTTTAATTCTTATAGAAATAGAAGAAGCAAATACTTCCTAAGCCAGATGCCGTAGGTCCTCCTCATGTAACTGAGATACATAGGTAATGAAGTTCACGTATTAAGTTTAATTTAAACAACGTCAACTGGAAGGAGTAACTGCTTAGCAGTTATCTGAAGATGGATTCAAGTGACATTAAACTATGTCCCTCATGTTCTTGAGATCTCATCATATATTAGTAATTCATCCATTTCACACTTTAAATATTATTCCTAAAGAGAAATAGCCAATTGAATTAGCATTTTCTCTTTACTGATGTCCCCTAACTTAGATTAAATAGTGCCTGAAATGCCTTTTTCCATAATTGATCTGAAGTTGGATGCCCATTTTAGCCGTGGGGCTCACAGCCTGCTAAAACACACCATTTGAAGATTGCCCCAATGACCAAATACCTGGCAATATCAATTGTGAAGTCATGGAATCAAAGAATACTTATTTCAGTGTTTTGACAAAGATCCTGAGGCAGAAAACTGCAAGGGACCCAGCAGGCACAGAGAGAGTTAGCGAATTCAAATGTCACCAGTGCCTTATGTCAGTTCCCTGGAGACACCTTTCATGAAATCTGCTCCAGTTCTTTCTCTTGAATCTACAAGGTTGCACTCACAGGTATTTTGAGCAAAACACTAATGTCTTTAGATAAATATTCAGAAGCTAAAAGCAGTCAGGCCGAGAGGTTACTTTGGCCAACTCTTTTGAAACATTTCACCTTGCTCTCATCCCCCCAAGAATTTTGCAGATGAGCGCGCCCAGCTTCTCTTTGGCAGAGTATATGTGGAACCGAAGAGAATTAAGGTTCAAGCATCAACAGAATACATATAAAAACAGTAGACTATCTATTGTTAATTGCAGTGCTGGAAAATTAACTGTCTTTAAGTAAGAACAAAGCTGAAGTTAATGAAAGCATTATTGGGTGTTCTAGTTTGGAACTTTTTGTCAACTATTTTCAAAAATAACGTGGAGGGTCTGCAAGGTAATCCTGCTGCTGAGTTCAGTGCAGATGAATCTCTGGGGTTTCATTAAGTCAAAAGGAAAGTGAGAAGGTGTTGAGTTGTAGAATAATCACCAAATGAGGAGAAAAATTGCATGGGGAAAGATATAAAATCGGAGGTGTTTGACAAGCGGGAATGCACCCATCTTGAAACTCTTGCACAGCTACTGGAGAAAACACCATAATCCCGTTTGCTGTCTACAAGGGACAAGACACATAGCAACCACAGGCTACAGGCAGAGTTGTTTTTTTTAACTAGAGGAAGAAAACATTTCTAGAACATAAATTTGAGAAACAAGAAAAATGAGATTATGACATTTATTTTGCTCTAAGTCAGACTGAGAAGATATATTTTCACGTTTAATTGGAATTTTGTATGTTCTGATTTTCATTTGACTCTTTAACCTCTTCCTATGAATTTTATTCTTATAAAATAGAAATATGCATCTTAAGCTCAGTGAGGAAGAAAAAGATCGAATTCAGTGTTACATTCGCACTGTACACACCTGCACAACCACACATCCTCCCTATTTTCTCCACAGAGCCTTGTAGGAAAGATACTGTGATTGCTGTTTTGGGCTCTCTACAAAAGTAAGACTGCACAGTTTAGAGTAGATATCTTGGAACCGGGTACATGACTCAGTGGAATAAGTGATTCCCCAGCAAGCACAAGGGCCTGAGTTCAATCCCCAGTTCTGCAAAAAAAGAGATAAATAAATAATAAAAAGTAGATGCAATTGTGAAGCCCCCAAAATTCCTATGTTGAGACTCTTTCCCCTGCATGATCACATGACTGTATTTGGAGATACGGCTTTTAGGACAGACGTAAGGTTAAATGAGATCATAATTCTGATAGAATCCTGTTGTAATAATATTGGTGTCCTTATAAGAAGAGGAAGACATCTCTCTCCCTCCCCTTTTTAACTCTCACCATCAGGAACAGCCATATGAGCATCTGGCTTTCTGCAAGCCAGGAAGAAAGCTCTCTCTCCAACTGTCAAACAACCCAGAACCTTGTGTTTGAACTTTTTAACCTCCACAACTGTAAGTAATTATCTACTGTATAAACCACCCAGTGATTCTTCTTATGGCAAATCTTATAGCAAATCTAGGGAAGACTTTGACCTTTGACTATCCTCATCTCATTCATCATGAATGATTTTCTTCAGAACAAACCTTACAAACTGGAAAAACCCTTTCTCACAAATGCCTCCTTAAAGCTAAAGGGCAGGAGGACTCAGGGGAGTAGGGACAAGGGAAGGCTGAGTGCTAAGAAGAGCTGGAGGCAAGGACACGCTTCCACAGCTTCTTGATGGTGTGACTGGAAACTTTGGCAATCCCAAGCAAGGGAAGTGCAAGAATAAGCACCCTTTAGTTCAGGCTCATTTAACATTTTATAGGTATTGAACGAGGTGATAAATTTATAGCGTTTCCTTTGACTTCCCACCAGATAGAGATTATTTTTCTAGCATGAGAAAAAATGGATTAGCCTCTGACCAATCTATGGTTGACAAAAATCCATTATTTCAGTGACGTGATGCCCAGTCTGTTTTCAGATAGCAGTAATTCATATATTAGATGCTGAGCATTGAGATGCAGTGGTCTTTATGCCATTTGTATGGTGTGCAGGATTAAGTGTCTGTGAAGCCTATGAGAATTAAGGTACAATGTGTTAATTTAAAATATGATTAGAATAATGTATATCAAAATTAATTGAAGATGGGTTGGCAGTTAAAGACTAAATGACCTGATGCCATGGATCATCAACCTAAAAGGACACCAGTTAGGGATAGAGCTGCCTAGAAGGTCACTCAAGGACATAGGCTTCTTCCTAGCTATGTCTTCCCTCAGAATATTGTTTTGTTCATATATTTATGCACTCCTACACAGCATAACAGCTGCTCAGTCAGTGTCTTTCTTGAATTAATGAGTGCCCAGAATGAAAGTCGAAAGTGAGTAATAGAAATTAAACTAAGAACTGATTCAAAAGCCAGCGTTTTGATATGGAAGTTAGCTGAATGTAGAAAATTCTTGATAATTCTGGTTAGGTAAAATACAATGAGGGGAAATTGAATTTGTCAGGTCTATGATTTATTGAGCCCTAAAAATTGCTAAGGGTCACACAGCTGTGGATTTGTTTTTGCCTTGTGACAGTCCTTCTATGAGTCCGGCACTGGTACCTTCATGCTCACTTTCCAGATGAGCAAGTTAGAGACAAAAAATTTCTGTAAGCCGGGCATGGTGGCGCATGCCTGTAATCCCAGCACTTGGGAGGCTGAGGCAGGAGGATTGTTGTGAGTTCGAGACCAGCCTGAGCTACAAAGTGAGCTTAAGGCCAGCCTGAACTGCATAGTGAGACCCTGTCTCAAAAAGACAAAAAAAAAAAAAAAAAAAAAAAAAAAATTCTGTAGTTTGTACACAGCATAGGGGTATAGCTTGATCTTAAGATATCTGATTACCCTACTCTAGTTCATGCTTCCTCACCCATGAGCTTCTTTATATTACAAATTTGTTTTAGTGATGACAAATTAAATAGATAAGAACCTAATGAAGAGAACTTTCCTTTATCTCAAGAATGAAGTCACATAATGAGTTCAAGCACCTCTTCTATCACCCTTCCAGACAGGACACATTGAGGTACCCCTGAGTCATAGGCACTGGCCCAGCTCCTTGGTTACAGGTCAGAGAGAGTTCAGCACACTGAGAACACCTTGTCTGTGATCCCCTGTAGCAGCCTGTGGAATGAGCCCTCTAATTTTTGAACCTTTGAGACAAGTTTTGAAGCTACAGGAAATAAGCAGGCATCCTTAGCATTATTGGGTAAAATTGTTTATGAACTGTGAATTCTCAAATAATGAATGAATATTGCTGGTTTTTGTTAGAAGAGATGATTTCCCTTCTTCTGACTTTTAAATACTGTATTTTTAGCTAGAGAAGCTAGGTTTAAACATTAAAGGGTTTGAAATTTAAAGACCCAATTCAGAAATGGGCATCTGAGATGAATACACACTTGCCAGAGGATGAAATCAAAGAAGCGAATAAATATATGAAAAAATGCTCCATATCACCAGCCATCTCACTCCAGAAAGAATGGCTATCATAAGGAAATCAACCAACAACAAATGTTGGAGAGATTGTGGGGAAAAGGGAACACTTCTCCACTGCTGGTGGGAATGTAGACTGGTATAACCATAGTAGAGATCAGTGTGGAGACTCCTCAAAAGAGTAGGACTGGAAATTCCATTCAAGCTGGCTATCCCCATACTGGGAATTTTCCCAGAGGAACTGAAAACATTATATCATAGTGATATATGTGTACCTATGTTTATAGAAGCACAATGTGTGATAGTAAAATCTTGGAAAAAACCAAGATGTCCATCACATGAGGAATGGTTGAAAAAGATGTGGTATTTCTATATAATGAAGTATTACTCAGCTATTAAAAATGATAAACTTGAAGCATTTATTTTGAAGTGGATGCCACTTGAACATATACTCGTAAGTGAAATAAACCAGACACACATGTATAAATATTGTATAATCTCCCTAGTATAAGAAGCTAAAAGAAGAAATACAAATAGAAATGTACAACAACAACTAAAAGAATTGAGTCAGATAGTTAGGGCAAATTGAACAGCATATGCTGCAGGGTACTAATCAGCTTTTCTTCCGGATGGTTAACAACCTAAGTTCACAGATCAAATTGGAGAAATAGAAGAGCCAGAAGGCCAGCCAACATTTTGGCCCTAGCCTTGCAAGATCAGCGAAGACTCAGGATATAGGAGAACCTGTACAGTAACATCATGAAACTCAGCTGTGTCCCAAATTTTCTGATCAAGGAGATTATGGAGACACAGAGGAAAGAGATTGAAGTTCTATAGTGTGCCTGGGGAGAGTCACATGGAGAGAAAACTTCCTCTGAAGCTCTCTCAGAGAGCAAACTGGTCAAGCAATGGCCATGACCCATCCACATGGCTGACACAGACAAAGGATCTACAGAGTAAGGAACAGGATTACAAGAGAAACCCTGAGGGGACTTCACTGACCTCATCAGAAACAAAAGCTACATCTTTTGGTATATAGGTCTTGCTCTATCTTGGTCTTAACCATCCAGCAGAAAAGTATAAAAATGAGGTATACAACATGGGGCCATAATAATAAGTTGAGTTGTAAATGGCTATAGTCAACAACTTCTTCAGATAACTCGCTGTTACTGTGGAATGCTGGACTGTGTTGGATTGTGTCACCAAGTTCAAGCACCTAAATTGGTTGAATTTAGACCTGTCTTCACAGGTCTAGACAAAAAAGGGGGTATACAAAAGAAGAATCATGATGTGTTTGTATAAACAGTACAGTTAGGATAAATATGCCATGCTTCTGCATAATTCTATGAGAAGCAAGATTTGCACTAATAGTGGAACCTGGGTTTGATCCCTGGCATGCTGTGCACTTTAGACTGGGTTTGGGGACATGTGTCTGTAATCCCAGCACTTGAAAGGCTGACAACAGGAGGATCACTATGAATCCGATCTCTGTAGTGGGACCCTGTAGACCTTGTACTAAATGCATAAAAAAAATTAAAGGGATTAAAATGTTCAGTCTCTTTCACATTAATGAGCATATGAAAATGAAATTGAGGAAAAGATTGAGTCACTCTTTATATTTTAACATGAATCTAAGGTCTAAAATCATCAAGCTAATCTTGAACAACATCTTCATTGTAAAAAATCAATATTCATCATAGTATGTGAATAAAACATAAACTACTGTAATACTACTATTCTTCACTTTTCTGCAGTCTTTGTGTTTTACATTTTAATTGCAATGGATTTATTTTTACTGATATCTGTGTTATAGGCCAAACAGGAGGAAAAAGACAAATAGAAATGAGGATGTGATAAAGTTACAATTTATTATTAAGAGATATTTATATTTGTTTTGGGAATTTTTTCTGTATAAAGTGTTTTCATTTGGTTACCATCATCTCATCATTCCACATATTTATTTTTCTTCACTGTCATAAGAAGCATGGACGACCTGGAGGTGCCACAGCGTTGCCCCAGTTCTGTACTGCACAACAGCTACTCCTTGGAGCACAAGGGCTAAAATCTTATTATGAGCTCTGGTGATGAGAATCCAAACTTATGCTCAGAACATTTATAGCTCTGTGGACTTATTTTCTATAAGACTAGTCATATTTGGAGGAAATGGAGAAGAAGGGAAACTCGTTTAGAAGTTATTTTTAAGACAGAATTTTCATTATCTCTGAAACATTTTTTCAGGCTTTCTCTTCCATTATTAGATTTGAACTAAAGTTACAGAGTTACTTAACTTCAGCTATTCAGGGAAAATGCCAGAAAATATTCAAAACTAATGCATCATAAGTACTTTAAAAATCATTTATGTTGATACCTTTTTTCTGAACAATAATATATATGATACACACTATTTCAAAATTAATCTATACACTCTCCATGTGTACATTAGCATATTTTCTATTAAGATTTTATTTATGATATGGACAACATGCAAGCCATAGCTAATCAAGTAAGATTGTAGGAAGAACATTTTTCTTGTTATAGTTTGTGTCTAACTCTTACCCCAAAGCTTCATGCAGTCATGGGGCAGACTTCTAGAGTTTGTGATAGACTCCTGATCCACTGGGATTATGGGTCTTAGTACTGCTGGGATTATGGGTGTGAATACTATTCCCAGCCTGGGGCGGATAGCCTGAATGCAATTTAAGGGTGGCAGACTTGCTCTCTGTAATCACTATTGCTGCTACTCCTCCCTTGCTCTTTTGCTTTTTACCACTGCCATGAAAGGTTGCTCTCTGCCATGTGCCCCTCTGCCGTGAAGCCACCTGAGTATGGACTGAAACCTCCAATAACGGAGCTAAATAAACCTTTCCTTCCTTCACCTTGGGTGTCAGATCTTGGTCCCAGCAATGAAAGAAGAATAACTGAGACACCTCTTGAAGCCAAAAGATGCTATTTCTGGTCCTAACTTTATTCTTTCCTAACGTTTGGCCTTGGATAGTCTCTTAATCCTCCCTAAACTCCAGTTTCTTTCTGATTAAAAAAAGAGACAATATCTAACCTGTGCTTAGGAAACCTGACAACAAAAAATAGAAGTGCTGACATGTGTAAACTGTAAAGTCTAAAGTAATACAAGGCATCATTAGAGTGACAGTGCAGGTGTTAGGTACAGAATAGACACTGAATAGTTCTCCTGCTGTTTCTCTCTGACCTGTCATTTTCACCTGCTTGGGGCTTAGGGGAAAACTGGATTGTATGAGTTTCAACTTCCTCGTCTTTAAAGTGAGCCCTATGAAAATACTCACTTCTCAGGAGCCAAGTATAGTTTACAGAAGAAAATTTATGCAAGGCCCTGGCAGAAGAACCTAGCTGGCCTGAGCACAAGTAAGTCATTAGGACTATACTCTTTTAAGTTCACATTCGGTAGCATACCGGCATTTTTCTACATTTGACATTTGTCCACACTCAGATTAATTTACGTGTTAAGAGGATGAAAATGTGACCTCTTATTGTAGTTTTTATTTCCTGAGCCTGTTAAGTACTAAATAATACATATTTGCTAAACAGCTCAGAATACACAGAGAAGTATCAAGAAGAAAACAGAAACCACCAGTAATCTAGCTGTCCACATGTAACCGCAGGTTACAGGTTTCAGGAAGCAAAGTCCTTGAGCAGAACTGATTTCAGGGACAGTCTAGACCAAGCGATGATAAGAATAGAAAAAGAATGCGTGAGGATCCCAGGTAGGCCGTTGCTCAGGCACAGAAACCATAAAGGGGAAAGTGGACTTCAGAAATGGAAGAAAGAAGAAAGCAACGGATTTTAAATTGGAGTTGTTTTGACAAAGACCAAGAACTCCTCCACTGTCGCATGTGGCAAGGCCACAGACCATCACCCTGCGGCCACTCTCCTGGCAGAAATGTTTCAGGTAGTGCCTGTCCCTCCCACAGATGGAGAGGCGGAGGCAGGTGGTAGACGAGCAAACTACTCACAAGTCTTTTCCTCAAAAATATAGAATAGGAAATTTAAAAATCTTTAATCTTGACATGGAGGTAGTGAGGGTGAGGGGTCCACTAAATGACTGGGATCTGTCCAGCTGGTTGGTGGAGCACTTCGGGGTGCGCCTGGGAAGGCCATGCGCTAGTGGCCAGGGGCTCTGCCCAGTCCCTTGCTCTTTTTTCTCTGGCTCTGTGCCCTCTCCACCTTTCGTTTCCTGCCCACAGGATCTAAGCATCTCCCATCATGATAATATCCACCACGGAGACAGAATTAGACTGAATCACCCAAAACTGTGCACCAAATTGAACCTTTCCTCCTTTACACTGTGGGTGTCAGGCACTGTGCCGAGCAGAGAGAAAGATGACTACTACAATCATGATCACTTTGTATTCGTCGCATCAAAAAGTACCTCCCACTGAATGGTGGGGGAAAGGGCAGCGCACAGAACTAGAAAGAGAAAGGAACCAAGTTAGTTATCTCTGCCTCATGCAGGCAGAACTGGAGACTTATTCATATATAGCAGCAAGTTTTTCAAAGGTTTCGAAAAAGAAATGACAAATGCTGTTTGTCGAGCTCATTTGCTGAAAACAGGCATTAATTGGTAATTATTATTCTGTAAAACCGTGCGTCGTGGCAGACATTATGGATGCTGTGGTATCTGCACTTGGCATTCCATAATTAGGAATAGATTATTTAAAATCTTGAGACATCACTTTCCTGTTTCCTTCTCAGAGGTGATTACTCCTATATCATTAATCTCAAAGGAAATATGTCTAGTGCTTGAATGCATACAGGAAAAAAACAAATTTTAAAGCATATTTATTTAGATGCTGTAGTAATTTGATTCACCGTGTGCACTCCTCAAAAGGCAGGATCATACTACCTGATGCTCTGACATTCTGGCATTCTACGCTGTTTCACTGGCAAAGAGTGACGTGAACCAAACATTTCTTTTGGGTGGGAGGTAAAATATATGCTGCTGTAAAAGTATTGAAATGACCAGTCACAGGATTTTAGCATAAATAAATGTAAGGAGCTTCCAGTCAAGCACTATGTACTGTGTTTAACAAAAGGGACTCTTCTGAATAAAAAGACTAATTAGCTGCCCTTACTGAGCAAGGAGTTGCTCCCTGGTTCATTGTGGTACCCAGCCGCTGTCCTGCTGTAGAAGCACTCAGTTCAACAAAAGTAACTGAGGGCCATTGTGTGTCTCCCAAGTTCTGAACATGGGGCTTAGGTCCTGTCCCTCCAGACATTCATGGGGGGAGTCCCATCCCGTAAGAGCCACAAAATGACAAAAACAGCTTAGTGGAGTGGTACCGGCCTGGAATCTCACCACTCGGAGTTTGAGGTAAGATTGCAACTCTGAACCCAGCCAAAGCAACGAATAATTTAGTAAAATCTTGACTCAAAAATTAAAAACTAAAAAAGAGCTGAGGACGTAACTCAGTTCATAGGCTCTGCATTCAATCCCGAATAATTCAAAACCAAAGCAAATATAAAAGCAGTAGGCTCTTGATCACATCTTAATGAGTTGTTTCATAGGTGTGTTCTCACAGATTTAGTGTTTTTACAATTTTAAAGTTTTATAATATATGAAACTTTTTATTGTATAACTGCATATTTAAAAGGTAGGTATATGTTATAAATATGTAACTATTCATTAAAAGTTACATCTTTATTAAAATTATAAAATTAAAAGTTTTGGGGCCAGGGAGATGGCTCAGTGGAATAAGCACTTCCCTGGCAAGCACCTTGGGCCTGAGCTCAATCCCTGGTTTGGCCAAAATAAACAAATAAATTAAATTAAAAGTTTAAAAGAAGGAAACAAAATTATGCCTAGTCACTTAACAGTAAATGGATGACAGTTTAAATGTTGGAGTTTTTTCTTTGAATATTTTATCTATATCTAATTTTTGCTCACCATAATTTTAACGCTTTACGTTTGACTTCTGTATCTTTTTTGTTTAATGCATTAAAACTGTATTCTTCTTTATTACATAATCTATAAAACTTGCTGTTGAATGGTGTGAACTGAAAGCTGTTTCCCCAGATAACACTGAATTCATGTGGTAAAAACTAACTCCCAAAGTGATGGTGCTTTGAAGGGGTTTTGGGGAAGAGATAGGGATTAGGTGAGGTCCTGAGAGTGAGCCCTGGTCCCCTGGGGTTGGCTCCTTTGTAAGAAGAACTATCTCTCTCCTCCCTTTGTCCCTTCCTCCTTTGTTTCCTCCCCCATGCAGTCCTTGAGGTGCCCTGAGAAAGCTGAGAAGGCTGCTGCCTACCAGCTCAGTGAGAGGAACAGCAGGCCTCCAGCACTTAATCTTGGACTACCCAACCTCCAGATCAGTAAGAAGTAAATTTCCTACCAGGTCGGTAGTATTTTTGTTACCTCAGCCCAAGCAGACAAAGCCCAGGATCTATATTATATATCATATGCATGATTTTATTGTTTCTGATTATTTCTAACAATTAACATGAATGTGGTGCACATCTTTGTGCATAAGGTACCTTTCTATATTTCACATTACTTCTGCATTTGAAGTTCTCAGAAGTATCCATTGATCAAACATAGAAACACTTGTTAAATGTTTATTATGTTGATTGCACCAAATTACACACCAAAAAGGATTATGTAAAGTATGTCTCTTCCACCTAACAGCAATAAAAACAAGAACAAAACCTTCTAGTCTTTAATTAGAATATCAGAACTGCATTTGAGAACAAAAGCCTTATGAAAATGAAAAAGAAATTTGGGTTTATTTTCTGTTGCCTCTCCTGTTTTCCAACTCTTGGTTTTCTTCCAGTTTGGAAAAAGAACCCTGGACCCCCGTGCCTTAGGATTTTTAATCCAATATCTCATACAAGAAAGCTGCTATCTCAGAAATAGATCTTCGCTTTTAAAATACTACATAACAGCCCGAGGGCTCTGCCACTCATCAGCTTTTGTAACTTGCTGTCAGGTACAAATGTCTTCTGCTGCCCCCTTTGCTATTGCACGTTAGAATCTTCAATTTGGAAAGAGTACAAGGCTATCAGGGTAATGTTCCATCTAGTACATATCACTCAAAGCAAATGTTTATTTAATCTCAGGAGGAGCACATTCGCTGACAGAGACCTGGTCTTTGCACAACTCAGTCTAATTTACTGATACCCATCTCTAACTATTGGAAAATTACACCAGAAAGCAAGTTCAAAACTCTGCAACTTCTGTCCATTAATAGTGGCACTGACCTCTGGAGGAATCACAAAGAACAAATCTCCTTTCACTCTCACTTGAAAACTCTTCAGAAATTTGAAAAGAACTATCAAAGAAGACTTTTTTAGCTAAATGTTAGTAGTTTACTCCTGTTCTTATACTATCTGGCTCTGAGTTCCATTAACATTAAAACAACTTGGAGGAAAAGGGTTGCCATGTTCCTCCTTCTAACTGCATTCTACTCATGGGGTAAAACCAGTGTGACATTTAATCATCTATTGATATACTTGACTTTGATTTATTCACCAGTTGTCTTTTTGTTAATAACTAGACTTCCTGAGATTATGCAGAACATTTACTTTCTGTCAACCTTTTGTAGAGTTGTGTGGTCTGCAGAAGGCTTCTGCGACTGTCATGAAGAGTGACACCAAATGCAAGAGGTGCTCAGAGGCACAGTGCCAAAGACCTTCCTCTTTCCTTCTTCAGTGCCCAAACTCCTTCCACTGCTATGTCTTATCATCCTTTTTCAAAACTTGCCACCAAGGAGTACGAGGAGTGTCAGGTTTTCTTTTCGCTCCTGGTGAGAGCTGCCCCTCTCACAGTAGGCCCAGAGTTTTGTGTACCCACATTATATCTCTTATCTCTAACTTCTAATCGACCTTGCAAAACACAATCACTTTTCTAAAATCTTTTGTTCATCCTCTCTGTGACATATGAACACCTCTCTGCAGTGCTCATGGTCCTGACCATCTCGTTCCTTCTAACCTACTCCTTTTACGTGATGCTCAGACTCTTATAATCTTCAATGTGCTTGCTCAATCTCCATCCTCACATTTTCTTAGATCTGGAACATTCTTTAACTTCCTTGCCAGCTATCTAAATCTCATGTTTTCAATAAGGTCCAGATTTAATCACTTATCCTTTGTTATTTATCCATCGTGGTTCACTCTAACCAACCCAAATCAACTCTTGTTACCTAAATAATAATTATTTTATTATCATTTCTTTAATAGTTCCACTTTGTAAGGTTTCTTCTTCTGGAATAGAAGGAAATTTTATGGAGAAGGTACAGTGCCATGTAAAGCTTTGTTACAAGACACTTTTCCTGCCCTAAATGGGTGGTTCATGTTTAGCAAATATTCCTCTCTCATTATTTACATTCTACATAAAGGTAGTCTTTAAACTAGCTACTTATTACCTTGAAGCTTCAGGGACAGGAGGCAATGAATGCGTGCCCAACCCTTCTGATAATTTCTTTTTTTTTTTTTTTTTTTTTTTTTTTCCTTTTTGTATTTAGGACAGAGTCTACAGGTTCTCATTATGTAGATCAGACTCAATGATTCTCCTGTTTTCAGCCTCCCAAGTGCTGGGATTACAGGTACATGCCACCACATCCAGTCTCTGTCACTATCTCAGCACACCCCAAGGGCAGGGCCAGCAAGGCAGACTGGGGATCAAACCCTGGCTGCCTCGCTCTGCCTAAACTAGCGGCTTAGTCCACTGAGCTATCTGGCTGGCCACCCTTCTGATGATATGTTTCTGATGAGGCACCAGATTGCTCCAGAAATATGGTTGTCCAGAACTCTCCTCTGTTTTCGATTCTTGTCAAGAGAAGCCACCGCATTTAGCTAACTCTGTAAACAAACTCTTTGTTTTGCAGAATGATCTTTCTGTGTGTTACTCTGAGCTAGTTTCACAGGTTCATTTAAAATCGACTTAGGCTAGCAAAGTCAGCATTGTCTCTCCCCCTTGTACTTTTTTCACTTTAATTTTATGAGTAATACTAATGAAAACCCAAGTAATTATAGTAGCTTGTAGAAAAAAAAGTCATTTCTTATATAATAAATCAGTGTGTAACATTTACAAAATAATATTTACTACATTCTGCTAAGAATGCCCTCAGTGATACATTTTTGCGGAGATCTGAATTTCTATTCAAACTTAGCCATGTTATTGGTAATTTGCTTTCTGTGACCTGATTTATACTGTATTTCTCTCAGGAATATTTACTGTCTGCTTTGGTTTAGATCAAAATGTCCCACAAAATTCTCGTGTGCATGGAAGTAATTAAGTTATGGGGCACTATACACTTCAGTGGATTCACTGGTGTGTTTTGTACATCCTGTGCTGTCGGGAGGTGCTCCTGGTCAGAAGAGGTGGGTCACTGCGGTCTCACCTGGAAGTGTGCATGCCTGCCCAGCCTCCTGCTCTCACCCTTCTGCTTCCCAGATGCCACAGATGCCACGGGCGAGCAGCTTCCTTCTGCATCTCCCATTCACTATGCTGTTTGTTCCTTGGAGCCAGGCCACTGTGGACTAAACCATGATCCAAGATAAATCTCTCCTCTGTTCCATTGTGGGTATTGGGTCCCATGCCCAGTAACAGGAAAGAGACTGAGATGTTGTCCTTAGTGAATAGTGTTTGCGAATTGATAACAATTTACAGTTCCTCCAAAGTCCCACACACTGAATGCTATTCCTCCTATGAAATAATGAAAACTGTATCACTACAGCAAAATGCTGACTAGACCTCTCACCATGCACGGCCAACACTTGATATTCTGTAGATAGCAGCATGGCTAAGCCATCCTCTCACTCTCCTAAGGAGCTCTTTTGCTCCCTTCTCGTGTGTGTTTGCATCAGTATCCAGTTCCTCAGGTAACAAAGTCCCTAAGAGGCTTGGAGACCACTCAGCCTCATACACCAACTTCCTGTGAGTAGGAGGAACTTCCTGTCTCTGTTATGTGAATCATTCCCTGATTCCAGGCACATTTGGGAGGTGTTTTGTAAAAGACAGCATAGAATGATCTATGTGCATTCATCTGATTTGATTTTCTATGGAGAAGTCTGAGAAATTACCACTGTACAAATCATGAAATCCACAAAGACAAACTACTGATGGTTATTACCTGGTGCCTTATCATTTTTTATCTCTGTGGCCAAGACATACAGGCTCCTCTCTCAGTTAAAACAAAGTGCTCTTGATTTTATTCTGCAATTAGCAGAGTAAATGTCAATTAACATTATTCCATTTAGAGTTAATCTATTCACAAACCTTTATGTCAGAAATTATATAATCAAATTCTAACACAAACTGAAACATGCTATTAAAATTATAATGCCTTTTATTTTTCATTTATGTATTTGGTACAGGGTCTCACTATGCAGCTTTGACTCATAGTGATCCTCCTATTTTCAGCCTCCCCAGCGCTGGGGTTACAGGCATGTGCCACAGGACTCAGTGGCCCACTCAGCACGCCCTGGGGGCAGGACTAGCATGATATGCAGGACTGGACGTCAAACCCTGTTCCCTGAGCTTGCTTCAGCAGGCCCATAGTCCACTGAGCTATCTCACCCATCCTGTATTGCCTTCTTGTAAGAATTAGTTGGATAACCCACTTTCTTCTGCACTTCTATTCAGAATCATTTGCATATGCAAAAGATTGATGTCCATACAGCTTGTTGAAGGCCACTTTGTATTAGGTTTTGGAACAATAAAGACAAATTGAAAGCAATTTATTCCTGGAGAGTTAAATACAGTGGTGAAAAGACATGTTGGCAGAAATTTCTATCAAAGAACAAGCAGAAAATACATGGAAAGGAATAGGAGCATAATTCATTCATGTGTTGATTAATACAGATATGTTTTTGCCTCAAACTTGACATTAACTGGGGAACAGTAAAATAGCTTTGGAAAAGTAGTTCTTTGGGATAGTAATACACATACACATTGGTAATTTGTTGTTTTGTGTGAACTCTTGCCTGTTTTCTTTTATGAAGGTCGTAAAGAGGCTTTATCTAGCTTCTTTCATTTTACAGAAATGTTTGGGAAAATTTCTTCCTTCACAGATTTTTTTTAGAAATATTTTACACTGGCTGTGAAAGAGCTACCCATAAAAATAAAAAATAAATGGAAATTCTTTCTTCCATCTGACTGATGGAAGAGCATGTGGCAAAATTATGACCTAAGTTTTTGTATTAACAGTCAAAAAGAAGGGAAAAGTTTAGAAACCAGATCCAGAAAGAAGATAGAACTTGGAAGAACACTGAGAAGTGAATCAGCACACACAAGCACAGTTCAGCTGCTTATCCCAAAAGGCTGCTTCTGGGAACACAGGTCGTGGCCACATTTTCTTAAGGAGCTCTGTCTCTTGAGCAAGTTAAGTGGCAAAATAAATGCTGAGCCGCTGTTCTGTGCACTGCACCACCAGGAGGAGGAGGGGGCAAGTCTTCCCCCAGGAGATGAGCCTTATTTATTACAGGAAGATAAGATGTGTATATAAGTAACAACAATGCAAAGGAAGATGGATTAATATTTATAATCAAGATACAAATAAAGTGCTGGAGGGAGCTTGGAGGAAATGAATGTATTCCAGCTAGAGATAGCAATGAAGAATTTATGTGGAAGTCATTTCAGGACTAATCATAAGTGATAATCAGATACTCTATAGGTATATAGAAAAGGGAAAGATATTCTAAATAAATCCTGGGGGGGATTAATACAGAACATGGTTAGAGAGAAGCAAACAACGTGTTCTGAATAAAGTTGCACCCATAATGCCCTTTGCTACTACTTTAATGGCCTTCACCTTCCTCAGTACAGTTAGGAAATGCCCATCTGCTGTGTGTGCCTGAGACTGCCGAGGCTTGCATAGTCACAACACGCAGACTAGATGACTTACACACCAGAAACTTACTAATTTAGAGCTGTGAAAGCTTCAAGTCCAAGGTCAAAGTGTTGGCAGGATCGTTTCCTCTCCAGGGCTGGAAGGAAGGGGCTATTTCCTGGCCCTTTCTCATCTTTTCTCTGGTGGATGTCAAAAGTCTTCAGAGTTCCCCGTGATGCTCCAGCTCTGCCATTGTGCCTGATGTCTGTGTCCAGATTTCCCTCAGACCTAAGGCTACCAGTCCTGTTGGGTCAGGGCCCACCCCAACGATTTCACTTTGATTACTTACATGGAGACTGTCTTCTCTTTACCGTCATGCACTGAAACTTCAACATGTCTTTTCTTTCCCCCTGAGGAAGGAGCCACAGGTCAGCCTATGACAATATTACACAGAAAACAGTGTTTATATTATAAGATAAATTTAAAACTTATGCCAAGAAGCCATGGTCCAAATTAAGAAGCATGGACAGAATTCTAGGCAATGGAGCACCATGGCTGCTATGTACACAGTGATAAAATTACCATGGGATACTAAAAATCTTTCACATTCAAATGGGATGCAAAGTTCTGAAATAAGTTAGAGAATTGGTGAGATTCAAAATAATGAAAGTTGAAATATTTTAAATAAGAGAGGAGGTGCTTGGATCTGGGTGTTTAAAGTCATTTATTTTGAATTTTTGTATTTAGATCATTTTATACATTATTAAGCTAATGATTTAGTGTATGTATAACATTATGTTATAGTTATATAAAGATTACAAGTTACAAATATAAGCAAATACATCGTATATTATAGGTAGTGACTATAATAAGTGCATAAAAAGGAATTTTTTTTTTGAGGATAAAACTCTTTTGGAAAGAGAAGCTCCTTTCAGAGAGGGACAGAAGGGGGACCTGAGCAGGTTGCCTGGGGAAGCTGTCTCTTTTAAGGACTTTTATAGGGCAAAAGCATGCTGGGCTAAGGTAGAGAAGGGGTCTCACTTAGGTGGATGTGGGGTGGGACAAAACTATGGTCAATCAGTGGGATTACAAGCACCATTGCTCAGCTAAAATTAATTAGGCCCAGAACCAAAAGGAGAAGCGAGTCACATAGTAAGCAGGCATGACTACGGGACAAGCTATCTTCCCTTTGGGGGTTGGGCTAGTGACTCACTTGGGTCCTTTCAGGTGGTCACTACCTATTTAGAATATCAATCCTAGGTGCTACTCTTTCAGCATTTGTTTGGCCTTTAGGTCTGGTTCACAGCAGGAGCCTCCATCCCTCACAGAGTTGCAGAAATCTTGTTTTCTGTATTATTTCTTTCAAGGGTCTGGCCCTGCCTGAATACCTAGAAATATTTCTATCTAATTCCACTGCCTACAACATTCCCCCCTCTGAAGAAGTAACCCGAACTGCCGCGAGGGATTTGGGCGATGACCCCTCTGGCTTCTTCACGCTGAAAGGGGTCATAGTTGTGAACTAGCAGTCAGATATATTCTTCAGAGGCTCCATCTAAAGGCCTTCAATAGATGACAGGCGTTTTCATTAGAGCTTTGACTCTCTGGCCAATGGTCTCAGTGGATGACCTGCAAATAATACAGGGAGAGAAAACTCCCAACCTGACCTGGATGAGTTCGTGTTCTCTAAAACCGAAGAATGAATTTTAGGAAAAAATGGAGATTGAGGGTAAAACTTTATTGGAAAAGAAAAGCTTCTGTCGGAGAGGGACAGCAGGGAGACCTGAGCGGGTTGTCCCATAAAAAGGAATTATAGTAAATTACAAAATTTTAATTAATAATTTTGGTGCTTTGATTGGTTTTTTGAGTCAAGGTCTCATTGTGTAGTTCATTCTGACTTTGAACTCATGGTAACCCGGGCTAACCTTCAACTACTGATGATCTCCCTGCCACAGTCTCCTGAGACTACTGTGATTACAGGAATGTGCCACCGTCCTTGGATACAGTTTATAATTCTTCATAACATTCTTGCATTTAATATTCTAAATAAGTCAAGATATTGGCTATAAATTATTTGACATTTATTAAAGGAAGGGAGGAAATTCTTATTGAGCAGAGGAATATTTTCTTTCATATTGCAAGAGAAAGTCCCTGAACACAGTAGAGAAGTCCCACAGTGAGTGTACAAGACAGTCCCTGCTCCGTGGCATAAGGGTCCTTGGCCCCTTGTCAAACTGTCTGCTGAATGAACCTGCAGTCTCCTGGGGCTTTAGCACAATTAGAATTTCAAAATGTAAAATTCTGCTATAGAGCACAATTTGGAGGAATTTCAGCTGTGTGTGTGTGTGTGTGTGTGTGTGTGTGTGTGTGTGGTTGCACTCGGCACTAGGAAATGAACCCGGACCTTCACACTGAATGACACCCCAGCCTGTTTTGCTTTTCAAAACAGGTCTCACCAAGTCACTAAGTTGCCTGGGCCGGTCTCTAACTAGCAAACTTCCTGCCTCAGCTCTTACACTGGTAACCTTTTGAGACTCAATATCTAGAAAGTATTTCTTTTCCCCTCCCTGTCCCACATGCAGCTCACGTATGTGTGCATACACATACACACTCACTCACACACAGACACATACACACAGAACTGCACACACCAGCACATACACAGAGGCATACATTCACATATATGCCTGATCCACTGTAAGGAATTTCCAGGAAAATATGAAAAGCTGAATAAAACTTTTCCACCTTCATGCACAGAGCAAGGCCAGGTATATTCGTAAGAGAGTAGACACACTCTGTGGTCTGGCAGGCAGCCTTGCGCCAGCTGCATTCAGGACTCTCCTGGTGGCTGTGGACAAGTGCACGAGTCATATGAAGTTAGTTAGCAAGCTGCACAGCATGAGGGTAAACGTGTCGTGCAGCTATTTGGAGGATTAGATGTAATGAGCTATATAAAGCACATAATATATGAAATAGATCCCTTTCATTATTATAAATTCTAATTTTAATAACCAAATGGATTTCAGACATCTCCCTCCACAGATTTAGCCATGTGCTTTTCCACAGATTGACTTGAATAGAAATTAGCTGGATAATAAAAATAAATATATTCATATTTGCATGGAAAATCCTGGTTGTTATGATTTTTTTTCAGTAAAGCTCATAATGACAGGTGCAGCAAAGTTTCCCTCAGTTCTTAAGTGTTGAAAATACAGAGGTTCTGAGAAGTAGATGACTGTTTTGGAAATGAACACAATCTACACTTCCAAATAGTGTTCATTAAAAGGAAACTGAAGGAAAAATTCTAAGCTTTTTGTGTAAATGGAAGATAGCACATTGGAAACGATGTACAATAGCTCAAATGCATTGGTTTTAAAGTAGGATGTAAATAAAACATCCTTCGTTTTTGGTCGCTTTTGTATTTTATTTTGTACTCAATAATTCTAATAGACATTTTCTGGGCAACAGAGTTTGGCAGTAATTATTCCGTTGAGGATCTGGAAATGAAAACAATAATTAAATACCTTCACTTATCCTACTTTATCCCTGACTCTGTAGCTAAACTTAAGCCTGGATTGAAAATAAACATACCTTGGGATAACTTAATTTAGAAAAGGACTGGTTATCCTTGGCCTTGAAGCAATCTTTTAGACAGTGATAGACATTAAATTCATCTATTAATACTATTTTATGAATATTTATGACTCTCCTATCTTTCTAACTCAGTAAATAAAATTATTCTTTCTTTAGATCTTTGTCTAAGTTAGTAAATACTTCAAACATTCCTTTTTTAAAAGTATCCACTTCTCTCTTTAAAAGTAGACTATGACAGTCAATAAATGTAGTAATTCTGCAACTTGAGGGAGGTTGGGGCCTACAGGGTATTGGAGTCTATGTAACAACACCTTGGTTTTCAGATTGAACCATTTGTCAGTGACCACCGACTTCCAGTGAATCAGCCCAAAATCCGTGGAGCCTGCTTTGAACCTGCTCTTTTTTCACACATGTGGTTGATCAGCACATTTGTCAGCACTGTTGAGAACCTAACAAACCCTCACTGTTTTCTCTGGCCCTACTTCCTATTAGCTCTTCCTGGATGACTGAGGGTGACTTCTGATTTCTGTGTCTGCCTCAGCATAGGTCCCCTTTAGCCTCTCTTTAACACAGGAACTGCCATGACCATTGAAAACCCTTTCCTCTACTGAAGACCTTCCTGGGAGACCTCCTTCTCTTTCAGAATTGGAGAGGATTTCCTAACCATCCTGCATAGAGAACATCATTCCCCCTCCACTCTTGGCACCTTAAACTCCTCCCCTGTCATGATTTTCTGCATTACAGTATCCACACACTGTTCTTCCATGGTACCACACAAAATATAAACCCCATGCAAAAGACTGTTCACAGGTGTTACTATCCTGTCCCCAGTCCCTGAGCAGCGCTTTGCACACAGCAAGCCCTTACTAATGCTGATGAATTCTAAGTTGGTTTTGTCTGATTTTGCTCCTTTTACTCAGAGTTTGGAATCTGTTGGTTCCAGAGTAGTATCTATTGACTTCTCAAAGGAAAAAATAACGTTTTCAAATTCTTTCCCTCCATACTGTTAGTCCCTGATATTCAATTAACTAATCCTCCTTATGACCCTTCTGTACGTTTTAACTGAAATAAATGTAATTAGGTTGCACTGAACTCTTAGCCTCCCACAGCGCTGTTCACCGTGATCTACACTACCGTGTAGTCTTGCCTTAGGGACAATCTCCACACACTTATTCTATTCCTGTGTGCTGCCAGCAGGCACCACTCCACTCAGCCCATTTGCAACCTCCCTGAAGAATGCTGATTTTCTTTGGCCCTTGATGAATCTAAATACTGACTTGCCAAAGATTTTGGGGATACTTCTGAGGAGGGGATCATAAAACACAGCAGATCTTCCACCAAGTCCCTGTCTCGCTGTCTCCATTCTGCTTTCTAAAGCTGCAGCCAGATGGCTCCATCCCTTTCCAGTGCCTGATCTTTACTTTCATTGCTAGCAAGCTGATTCAGAACTGTTCTCTACAAAGCAAGCTCTCCCTTTAGGAAAAAAGGGTAGAATACTCAAAAGAGAATTTTCCCATCTTATTTATGCATCTTATCTATCCTTATCATGCATCTAGAAATTTGGGAGTTGGGAATTAGCTCAGTAATCTAAGCTCCTGCCTAGCAAGTAAGGATCCGGTTTGATCCCTGGTACCACATGCTATGCCATGCCAGCCCTGAGTACCAAGCCAGCCACCTAAAACCATATATGGTGACACACACCTGTAATCCCTGTGCTGGGAAGGCTGAGGAGAGGAATCATTATGAGTCTGAGCTGAATATCAAGACCCTGCAGCAAAATAAATTAAAGATTTTTAAAAAGCAGAAGAAATGTGCAAATATTTTTTTAAATGTTCTTATTGACTGTCATTGTCTCAATTATTTTTGTCCTTGTTCAATTTCAGGTAACTTTAGAAGTCTTGTATTTCAGTTATTCTTGCTTGTGGTTTGAACGGCTTAATTGATTTGTAAGCTGCTTCAATTTTCATTCTGTCCTTTAGAGAATTCTCTTTAGGTCAAATAAGGGGAAAAAGATTATACAAAAAGTCACAATATTTACCAAATATGTAAATATTTCCCTAAATCAAGTGGGACATTATCTTTCTAAAACAGAAAATATAAAAAAAATGAGTTTTATTAGAACCTTAAACCTATGAAGCTTTATAGCAGAAATGGATGAAAACTCAGAAATCTTTGGAACTTGTGAATTTTCCCACCACTGGAAACATTCTTCATTTTAAGAAGTACCTTTCGCAAGCATTTGGGAGAATATAAGCCTGCTTCCACTTCTATCTAACACAGTAATAGCAATTTCAAAAATTCTCTCCCTTAAGATCATATTTTGTAAACCCCAAGCACTAATATATGAAGGATCCTCTGTAATAGTAACATAAAGTGGTTTGCAATGGACAACACACTGTGTGTAGTCATGATGGCCTGTTACCCTGGGGATAGATGGTAAGAACATACCATCTGAACTCTTCCATTACTTCTTTCAAGTAGAATTTGACAATAAAGTCAAAGGAAAAAATGGGGGATATTGAATTTACTTATGACTTAAACATGATAAAGTACAATGATACCCCAATCAGAGGTATATTTGGCCTTGTGAAGCCCTCTAGTCCTTGTCACAGGGTTGGAAGCCAGCACCTGAAAAGGAAGGACACACAGGCTGCACAAACCACTGACCCTGGCCACCTTAGTCAGCTTCTGGAGATATTTTGTAAACACACTTCAGAGCTTTGCTATGTTGACAGTAGACAAAAACATAAAATACACCGTGTTGCTATCCACATTTTGGGAGGTGGCTTAACAAAATGGACCATATTGTGAAATGAGAGCCAAAGACCTTGATTTTGTCTCCAGCCATGCAATTCACAGTCTGTAGAGCCATGGCCCAGATATTTCTAATTCTGGGTATCATTTCCTTCAGTGGTAAATACCAATGATGGTACATTTCCTAAAATTAAACAGAAACTTTTCTAAAGGTGGTTGATATTGTGTTCTACCTTTACATTGTTTTATGGCCAAAATAAAACAATAGAATAAACAGAACTAAAAGTAAAATTTGCAATGACTATTGGAGTTACGGTACGCATATTACATACTGATCATACATGCTGCTTAACTGAAGATGCATGACTAATTCCACAATTTGTACAAATATTGGCACCACATTCTAAAGAGCCTTACTCTTTGAAAGATTTGGTTATTTTGTGATTTCAATAACAGTTCCTCATTGATAGAAACCTTTCATTTTCTTGTTCTGATAGTCACCCAAAGTTGGGTGATATATTTCCCAATTTTCCAGAAACCAATTCACTTTACATTTTACCTCTGCTATCCTGGGATAATTATTAATGTTGGCCCCTTTCATGGACAACCTTGTATGATATTATTTTTATTTTTGTTTTATTGAAGTACAAATACCAATGAGACAGTTTTAAGATACCTTAACAGGATGGATTTGATAAATTAATACATTGCAAACTGTTTTCATAATGTTTTGGTATCACAGAAGGTGCAGACATGATATTATACTTACAGACATAACCTTGGATGATATTTGGAGGTCCTTTATCAGTTTGGATGATAAATAACATGGCCATCTTACTTAAGCAGTAATATTAATGTTCTATTATGTTCTTTGTGGAAGTGAAAGCATAAAACCAGATAAGTACACATACATTTATGTACATATTGATGCATATATTCTCTCTGATAAAGAGACTCATAAAGTAACTCATCTGCCTACATTTAAGGAGCAAAGTAAAAGATTTTATATTTGAAAGATTTTAATTTATCAGGAACAGTGTCTTTGTGGTCATTTTAGGATCTTTATGAAAGTTTCCGTGGAGACCAAACAGAAAGTAAATCAAAAAGATAAATCAGAGAAACCTGGACAAAGAGGCAAGAGCTGAGGAAGGAAATAGCTTGTGCCCCAAGCCCTAGAGTAGAGACAGTAGGAAGACTAGATTAGGAGAGTGCAGAAAAAGCAAGATTTGCACACACACATCACAGCAGGTCCTCAAATGAGGCCACAGAGGTGGCTCAAGCAAGCACGGAAACTGATGTGATTTAACTCTAGGGCCATCTGATCAGAATTGTGTTCATAAATATACCAGCAAGAGCTAAGAGGAGCTGAGTAGGTGAAGTGTTAAAGGAAAATAAATTCTGGGATTTGACGTGACTACTGTCTTGAACAGTCAACATGGAAATGGTGCAAGAACTACAAAAGTACATGAAGGAGGGGCCGGGATATAACTCAGTGGTATAAATGCTTGACTGAAAAATGTGAGGTCCAAAGTTCAATCCCTCTTACAAGAAAGAAAGCAAGTACATGAAGGAAAAGAGACAGATGATTTTGGGCAATTATATTTTGCTAATAATGGAAGATGCTGGCTAAGATGTAAGATGCCAGTGATTAATGTTACCAAGGAGAAAACAGAGAAAATAGATAAAACTTTGTGGGAATAAAACAGGAGATGAAAACTTCTCAGAATGGAAGCAGAAAAGAGGTGGCCGGAAAAGTAAGAAAAACGAGAATGGGCATTGATTGCTATTGGAGTCCTAGAGATCCTGAACACTAAGACTTCCTCCCGTAGTCTAACTACATAACCACACTGGTTTATGTACATGTTTTCAGCACAGGCATAGGTGCACCAAAATATTACTACATTATTTTTCACTGAAATGTTTCAGGAGAGTGCAGAGAGATGACAGCAATTCATGGAAACAGGGGGTATTGACAAGATGCTGCTTGAAGTGACAATGTGTGCATTGAAGAACGATGTCTAAGTTGAAGGGAGAGAATCAAGTGGAACCAAAGAGAGTTTCCAGAAGTAAGAAAGTGCTCTTTTGAAGACAATAGGTACAATGGTTAGAGGAAATAAGAAGCTAAGATGGGCTGGCCAGATAGCTCAGAGAATTAAAGCGCCTGTTTAGGCAGATACAGGGGCCAGAGGTTCAATCCTCAGCCTGCCATGCTGGCCCATCCCCAAGGGTGCACTGTGACTGCAAATGATACTGGGCATGGTGGCAAACACATATAATCCCAGCGCTTGGCAAGCTGAAAACAGGAAGGATCACTACAAGTCTGATCTTGTAGTGAGATTGTGCAGACCCTGTACTAAATGCGTTTTTTAAAAGAAGCAAAAAGAAGCTAAGATAGCTAAAGGATAGAACTTGATACCTCAGAAGACACAGCATCAGGCACATATTGGTGAGAGCAAGGAGACCCTTCCTGTGGGCAAAAGGGAGCTGTGCAGTGAAGTTTGGAATGGGATTACAAAAAATATCAAAATCACCCAATCTCTGCTTTTAATAACAGAGAAGAAATAATATTTTTAAGTTAATGATGAAAAAAAAAAACTGGATGGATCCTGAGATAGAAGAGATACAAAGAAGAAGAATGAAAAGAGAAGAAGAAAGAACAGGGGAAACCTGAACTTCAGAAAACATTAGCAAATGCAGGGAAGAGATCAAGGGCCAGCCAAGATGGAGACTGGAGATGTACAATACCATTGTGTGAACATGAGAAGATAGATGACTTTTATTTGTGTGTGTGTGCTTGGCTTGACTTAAATTTGTTGGTTTATTTTTATTTGAACCATCCATACAAACATATGAAGAATGTATATTCCAAAATATAATTAGGGGATGACACATAAAGGAATACTAATTGAAACGTGCTCCGTGCCAGGAAAACATGATTATTGTAATTCACTTTTCAAATTTTCTTGGAAAAAAGTTACTGTGAATACATTGTCTAAGAAAATAGTGAAGTGCAAAAATAAGATAAGTTTTGAGCTTCTCAAATAGTATTTTTTTATTTGTCTTGGAACTGCAGATGACTGAGATCCTCAATAAGTTTTCTACGTATGCTAAGAAGGATCCTTGCTGAAGAAGTAGCCTTGAGTAATTATTGGTCTTGAAAGAGACCAGTTGTGTTGGCTTCATTATGCTAGAACCAAGAAAGTGCAGAACAGAATTTGTTGAATTATAAGAGCCATGTAGGATAGTTCTGTGTCATAAAGGAGAGTTGGGAACATTTCTGCTGGACTGTGTTGGATTGTTTTTGCTGAATTCAAGCACCTATGATAATTGAATGACAATAGAATACTCATCTTTGACAGGACTAAACAAAAAAAGGGGTGGGATACAAAGAAAGAACCGTTTTGTGTTTCTATAAACAGTACAGTTAGGATAAATATGCAGTACTTTTGCATAATTCTATGAGAAGAAAGATTTGCACTAATAGTGTTTGGACAAGATATCCTGTCTGCTTCTTGTACTGTGGATAACCACTAGGAAAATAATAATGTAAAAAGTATTAATTATTGAAACTGTACTATAATTCAGCTTCAAAAAAAGATAAGTATACAGCTATATTCTCTTAATTCATTGATTAGAGGCATCTGCTCTAATAGTGTTTGTAAATAGAATAGCATGTATGCACCTTGTACAACAAAAAATCACTATGAAACAATATGCAATGTATTAATTATTGAATCTGTCCTACTAATTTGATTTGAAACTGTCTCATTGCTACTTGTTCTTCAATAAAATAAAATAAATAGAAATTAAACTGAAATATTTTTCTTAACAAATTTTCTGTAGACCCCATCCCCTGGATGCTCTGAGACAGTAATTGATGAAGGGTGTGTTGGCATGCAGCTGTAATCCCAGTTATTGGGAGGCTGTAAACAGGTGGATCATTAGGAGTCCAATATAGTAATGAGACCCTGAACACCCTGTAGACCTCTAAGAATATGAAAAAAAAATTTCTCACCATCAGAAATCCAATACAGAACTCAAAAGAAGACACACTCATTCATACATACACACATACATAAAAACATTTTATCATTGTTACTTAATAAACAAGAACTAATGGTAGTGTTGAAACCTGGAATTTGGTCAATGTTTGTATCATTTCCCTTTTTCAAGGTATGGGGTTTTTTTGTAGTCACCTGTCATTTCTGGCTTAAGTATTTTCAAGGAAATTCACTCACACAAAACAAAGAACAGGTTCCCATCCTTGGATTTTATCCTTCCTCCTTGAGGACTGGCATTCCTTGAGGCCATGTCTCAAAGTGATTTGTCCTGTTGTACCCAAGTGGCAGCAATCTACATTTAGGTCCAGAAGTTCAGCAAGCCACCTCACCTAATGCAGCCTGTGGGCACAGGATGGTACAAAATACATGGGAAGGATGCTTTACATCATTGAAAACACAATTCTGTTTACTAACAAGTAAATGGCAGAGGTATAATGAAGAAGGTAGCAGCCATCATATATTTTGCCAGAGTTCTTATGTTATAGTATCAAAAAAAAAAGCTAAAAACAAAAAAAAGATGACAGTGAGAGCTGTAAACATCCCTTACAAATAATAGTAAAACTTTGTAAACTGATATACAGACATACGCGGGCTTGATATGCAATCTACCAGAGTGAAACATGAGAAATGATTCACTGAACACTACACAGAAGGTAAATGAAGTGTGTACTTTCCAATCACAGCTGGAATTTTAAGTGAGTGGAATGGAATAAACTCAGTTTGGAATTTGAAATAAATTCAGTTTGGAATGTGTCTTGAGACCAGCGTTTACATAAGAGTTACACAAACCTCTCAGAGTGAAGCATGAGACAAGGTGAAATGTTCCTGGCATCTTGGAGTTCAATGTGGACTTCTGAAAGACCAGGACATAGACTTTTTCATCAAGAGCTATTTGTTTCTAGTTGGGAAAAAATGTAGACATTTATATAACATGCTGTGCTAGAGTAATATTCCACCTTGTGTACGGCTGCTAAAACATGGTATTAGCAGCTGCCAATATCAATAAAACATTTCCATCAAATTTGTATTCTTTCTTCTCTTGATGTCTGTTCACCTAGTTTTAAGGAGTCTCATAGAGCATGCATACTACAACTCATGCACAAAAATGAGAAGTGGTTACAGAAAACTTAAGGAGAGTAAAGTGGAAGGAATTCAGAAGTAACCACTAATAGCAATTGTTTTACTGTCGGCAAAGCTCTTTCCTTATATTACTGATTCTTATGAGTAAATGTGCAGGGGAACCATAAAGAATAGACTGTCTGCAAAGTGAAGAAACAGTTGGTAGCAAACAACGCATTCTTTCCTAAGGTAAGTCACAAAAAAATGGTCTTTTAATTTGTAGCAGTGCAAAACTGGCATATTTCTTAGGAGTTTATAAATACTATGCTTATTTGGCCTCCCGGGGAGTTGCAAGATGGTAGACTCCAAAAGAGGAAAACATCTGTGCATTACCAACCTGATAGAGAAAGGTGGCTCAAGAAGGGAAGGGCAGCTCCTGAGTTTCAGGGCTGTGTGATAGCCACTGAGAGGCAGGTAGTACCCGCAAGCAAAGCCTGAGTGTTCCTGAAGTGACAAAAAAGTGGGTGGCCATCAGGAATGCAGGCTATGTGGAATCAGCGATCAGAGTCAATGGCTCACTTGTTCTGTGTGCATTCTCATGCTGAGTTTTTTGGAGGGAAGGAATAGTGGTGTTGGTGGATTAGTCACTTGCACTGTGTTACACTTTTCTACTTTAAACAGGAGCTGGTGATTATTTAGCCCACATTTGCATTCAGGTAAAGCCAAGATAATTCATCAAATATTTGCTTTTCTGGGAGTGATGGTCCTACCAGCGCTGCAGTTTTAGGGAGCGGTTCTATAATGTTTACAGTTTCCACTGCTTGGAGCTTTCTGTACATTTATCCCTGGATTAGATTCAAAGTAAGCTGATTTTGTCAAGCCACCCATTTCATCCGGCGATTTCAGTATTGTATTAGTGCAGCTGACCTGCATGCATAAGGAATTACTGCAGTTAGCAGCTCATACAAATGGTTTTTGGTTATGAATATATTTTCAGCATGTCTCCATTGAAGGTAAGGAGAAAAGAATAACAGTGCAATCTACTAAAATGGTAATTTTAAGTAAATATAAATGTGACTTCAGGCATGGCTTGTTGTATGTTCTACCGTGTATTAGAGATATAGCTGGAGATGCAGCCCAGTGGTAGAGTGCTTGCTTTGTATATACAACTGGACTCTGGCCCCAGCTCCGCAAAAATACAATGAAATAAACCTGCAGACACAGTAGTGCAGCGACTCAGAACAGAAACAAGAGGTCTTTAGAAGAACAACTGAACAGTCAAGTGAAGCAACCGTGTCCTTCAAACCACATCCTTCCTGCTGCCTGTGGGAAAGGTATGGTATTTGTGTTGAGCTCTGAGCACACGCAGAATAGATCTGTGTGTATTTCCATAAATAAAAGGACATTGTGTGTATTTGGCCCCTGGGATGGCAAGAGCCCTTGATTGCTTCTGAAAGCTTTGTTCCAACTCAAGAACAAGCAGGATTTATTAAACACTGAACTACGATCTGGGTACTAAAAATACATATGCAGGAGGCCTAAGACAGCATTAAGTTTAAAGACTAATGTTTGTAAACTATGTTGTATCTAAGGTTTGGGGGAAAGGACTTTACACATCATGCCTACAACTTGTAGACTAACAAGCCATGCTTTTGCAGCACTTTAAGATACCTGCTGTGGTTTCAGCGTGCATAATCCAGTGTCTATAGTATATGAGCATATGTTTCGCTAAAATTAAAAGCCTTGCTCTGTTTTTCCTTGCTTATGTAGTTCGTTTTATATACATACAGTCACTAGTAGCTAGTGAGCTTGTCATTTATTTCAGGAACAGATTAACACCTTTTCCCATAAAGACCAAAAAGTTCAAAATAGAATTGTAAATTGTATTAAAAATAAGTTTGGACTATTGAAATGAAATAGCAAATGTGTCCTGTCTTTTGGCTCTAATCTTTCCATACTGCAAATATCAAGAGAACGAAGAACTAAGCAGAAACACATTTTAAATGCCACTGATATTTGCAAATACTGAATCTCATCCCTTATTAAGGAGTTCTCTTCATCTGTAACAATTTGGAAAACTTGAGTATTCTTTCATCTTTTTAGATTTCTGTTGTTATTCCCAGAGCTTGTCTACAAAATTCGATTTATAAACAAAGATGATTTGTAAACAAGCATGATTTAAAGAGACAGTAAATACAGAGTAATTCATGATGAGAATCACATTATTAGATCTCTGCACATTTAACCAAAATATCCCTCTTTTGAATATAATGAAAATAAAACAAATGATACTCTTTTGGGTTTCTTTAAGTATATTTTTTTCATGCATGAGTAAAGCTTCCTTCTTTGAATAACTATAGGAGTATTTTGCTGACAAGTGAGATGCATTTTAAATTTAATTTATACACACCTAAAATTATTTGATAACATATATTTATTAAAGCATTAATCTTAATAAATAATGATATGAGAATCATGCATTATGAAACTTTAAACAATAGCTATTTATTCAAATGGTCCAATCACAGCTGTGCTCAGTGGAAAGATTAAACATGTGAAAATTCCAAATTCTATCCAGTATAATGATGTTATTTCTCTCAAAACTTGTGAGTTTTAGCTCTTAGAAGTGATACAGTAAAAGAGTTGCTGTCTAACTCTATGAGTGAAATCCTCTTCAGAGGGAATGTTGAATATAGAAGCGGAGGTCAGTGGTAAACATGAAAGGAATGTCTTCTCCCATTCCACCATTCATCAGGAGTCCCCTCCCACCCCAGCCCCATCATATGAATCTGCTTAGATTTCAAACCCAGCTGTTTCAGGATCAAGTTCAAAGAAATACATTTAAAAGATGGGCATAGCATTAAGCCATAGGCATGTCATCTCTATTCCGTAATCATTCATGTTTCCAGGGCTTCTAAAACATAATAAAGAACCTGTATAGTATAGATGACATAAATGCATTTCATTAACAGGTAGTACAAAATGAGTGCAAAACAACTGAAGAAAACACAAGCAAGCCAAAACAGTGTAACAGGCAACATGATAAAATAAATGCTGCAAAATATTAGGGAGCGACACAAGAAACAATTACTATGGTGCACGCCTATAATCCCATAATCCCAGCAATCAGGAGGTTGATGCAGGAAGATTATGAATTCAAGCCCAGTTTAGGATTTTAAGAACCCATCTGAAAAAAAAAAAAAAAAGCTTGAAAATGGATAAAGCTAATCCCTCAAAAAGATAGAGAATGGTATTCCAGACCATCAGCTTCTGGAAGGAAATGAAAAATAACTAACTTGCCAATTCACATTCAGCTTTTGGTTGAGTGGATAGGCATTTAGATATAATATTTGATCTTCTCCTGCATAAGTTATTCAGTTTCTTTCATGTTCCAGCCAAAGCCTGTGAAGCAACATAACTACTTGATTTTGCCAACGATTTAAAAGGTGTAGTCACATGGAAAATGCTAGAAGGTTTGACTGGAGCCAAGTTTCATCCACTCTTGTGAAGTCTGCCTTTGTTTTAATGTGATTGATTCCATAAATAACAATACAAAAGAACCTTCAGCAGGAGATGTCCTGGTGCTCGTGGCTGTCCATGCCCACTACTCAACATCCAATCAGTTTGAGCCACAGAGTACTTCTGTCCTCTTCCCATAAGTATTGTTTCACCAAAAGTTTTTCTTTTGAAATGTGGTACCAAAGGACAATAATAACTGCTTGTACAGACTGAGATCCTAGTTGTGGCATCACTGCCTACTGGGTTTATTACTTTGAGTACTGTTCACATCTCTTAGTCTTAGTTTTCATTCATTAAGTTATTACTTATTAAGCACACTGAATAATACAAATGCATTTTCTACCATGCAAGTACATTATATTTAAGAATCTACATTCTGTTAATTAGAACTTTGTTCAAATAATATATTTCATTTAGAGCTAAATTAGCACATTCAAGAGTTGTGTTTCCAATGTCCACTGAACCAAATATTTTTTCCTGGCTTGGACAAGCCATACACTTAATGGGGAACATCGATAAAAGATTGCACTCTGCTGAATCTCATACTTTTACTTGGGTTCCATAAATGCAAGCATACTACAGGGTGCATTGCAGTTCATTTCAATGAGAGAATTTTAAAAAGGGAAATAAAGTAAATCTAGGATCAGTTGATTGTGGTATCATTCAATGTTTTTTAATTAAAGCACAATTTCTTGATGGTACATATATTGTAACTGTCTAGTATATGGAGTGAACAGATACTTATGCATTTGTTCATTTCCTCTGACTTCCTCTGAATAAGGTAAAGAATATTGCCCAGTTAGAATATTAATAATATCTAAACCTATGTTCATTAAGGAGAAGGTACTACTTCTATCTATTTATTCATACTCCATGAATACTCGTTCACTTGCCAGGAATATAAAACACATGAAATATTTCTGTCCAACAAGCCTTAACAGGGAAGTAATTTCTATAAATACTCTGTTGTGAGGAAGAAATAAATGTAAATGCATTCTAAAATAAAATGTAGGGGTTTGGGGACATAGCTCAATAGAATAAGTGCTTCCCTGGCAAGCTTAAGTTCAATCCCCCATTTCACTACAAAAAATAAAATAATATAGAATAAAATGGATTGCACCTTTAATTTTTAAAACATTAATGTTTTCTCAAAATTTTCATGAAGGTCTATAATTTATATTAACCTTAATAAGAATTAAAGAGACTCAGCTCCAGCCTCATCTTGGTCCAGAAGAGCATATTTATAATCCCATGGAAAACTATTAGAATTCTGATAAGTAATCAGGACTTATCTAGTGCTGATTGTATTGGAAGAACTAGCACTTCCAATACAACCCAAGGAGAGAATAAAGAGACAAACACATATCTGCACTTGTGTGGAACTAAAGGGCCCCTAAGTCCAGTCAGAACAATGGCTAATTGGAACAAAGGCCTGGACCCAGGGCCAAACCAAGGTGTATTAATTTGTGAAGGAGCGAGTGGCTTGGAGTGAGAGACTTGTGAGAATGACCCTGTGACCTGGGACTTCTGCAGTGTGAAGAGAGATGTTTGCAAAAAGCAGGCTCAGTAATCTGCATAACCCAGTCTGAAGAAGTCTTTTGTGTTTTTGGTTGCGGCTTCAGCTTTGATGTTTTGCCTTCCTGCCCTGAGACATTACAGGTCATTCTCAAGCTTCAGTCTCAGCCAACACTGCTAAGTCACAGGGCTGAGTAGCACATGCTTAGCAGTTGAGAGCTGTAGTCGGGACATCGCTGTCCTGTACAATGCTTCAAAGGTGACCCATTGGTTCCCAAGCTAGACCCATTTGCATTGCTTAAAACCATTTGAAGGGGGTGAGGGAAGATGGCTCAGTGGAACAAGCACTTCTCTAGCAAGGGCAAGGGCCTGCGTTCAATCCTCAGTTCTGAAAAAAAAAAAAAATCAAAAAACATTTGAGGGGGAAAAGCTTTATCCTAGCCAGCTCAGGGACATTTTGATATTTGGAATCAGGGCCACGTTTAGACAAAATGAAGACAAGTGATCTTCTTCCCAAGAGAACCATCCCAGGGGTCCTG